>APFE030935066.1:152427-265796 GCA_000404065.3 Pinus taeda | reverse complement strand
ATGCATCTTAACCAAGGATCCAAACATAGACAAAAAGAAAAGTGACTAATAGAGGACAGATAGTGCAATGTTTCTTTTAAGTTTTTTATTATTGTATTTTCTTTGAGAGGATTGATCCAAATATAGGTTTAATATTTTACAAAGAGATATATATTTTTAACTTATATACTTTGTTAAATACAATACAATGGATTTGGATTTAAGGGAGAGAGAGGGAGAAAGAGGAAGGAAGAGAGAGGAGAATGGAGAGAGAAGGGTAGAGAGAGGAAAAAACAAATACATTAAGGGATAAAAGTGGAGAGAGAGGGAGTTAGAAGGGAGAGAGAGAGATGCAATGTGGGAGAGAGGAAATGACGGAGGAGAGAGAAAATGAGAGGATAGAGATAGGGATAGAAGGAGAAGAGAGGGAGACATACATATGGAGGGGGGAGAGAGGGGAGGAGAGAGAAGGAGAGAGGGAGGGAGACAGTGAGAGAGTTGGAGAGTGGAGAGAGAGAGAGGAAGGTTGGAAAAGAAGGGATAAAGAGGATGGAAGAGATAGAGAACTTGGTAGAGAGAGAGACAGAGACAGAGACAGAGAGAGAGACAGAGAGAGAGAGATGGAGTTAGAGGAGGTGAGAGAGGTAGGGAATAAGAAATACATAGATAGAGAATGGTAGATAGGGAGAGGTAGCAACGACAGATAGATGGAAAGACAATGAGTGAGGGAGGAGAGTGGGAGGAGAGAAGGGGAGAGATGGATAGAAGGGGAAGAGAGAGATAAATGGAATATAGAGAGCGAGAGGAAAAGGGAGGAAGATAGATATAGATAGATATGGAGAAAGAGTGTCTATGTTTTGGGGATGAGAAGGAGAGACAAGGTGAAATAGAGATATAGATGGAGGGCGGAGAGAGGGAGGGAGAAAGAGATATAGATATCGAGAGAGAAGTGGAAGAGAGAGAGAAGGGGAAGAGCGAGAGGGAGGGCAAGAGAGAAAAAGAGATATATGGAGAGAGAGGGTGTGTAGGTTTGGGGGACGAGATAGAGAGACAAAGAATGAGAGACAATCGGATATAGAGATATAGGTGAAGGGGGTAAAAAGGAAAAAAAAGAGATAGACATGGAGAGAGATAGGGTTGGAAGAGAGAGAGAGAGAGAGGGAAAGGAAGGCGAAGTTATAAATCAATGACAAATAGATAGATATGGAGAGAGAGAGGATATGTTTGTGATATGGTATCAATATATAAATAAGGAGAGACATGGGGAGATAGATATAATATATATGGAGGGAATGAGAGGTAAAAAGAAAGAGACAAATAGATGGAGGGGGGAAGAGAGATAGATATGGAGAGGGAGTGTGTGTTTGACATCTGTTTAGGGGAGTGAGATAGGGAGAAAAATAAGGAGAGAAAGATAGAGGTATAGATATATATGGAAATGGTAGAGAGGGAATAAGAGAGTGATAGAGAGTGGGACAAAGAGGTGGAGAGAGAGAGAGAGACGGGGGACAGATGTATTGCGGGAGAGATAAGGAGAGAGGGGAGGAGAAAAACACATAGAGACAAATAAAAACATAGAAGTTAGATCTATAAATTCATAAATATTTTGGTTTTTGACTAAAATATATGTATTGATTAGTCTAGTTGTTGATTTGTAATCTCAATTAATTTTTTTCATTACATGCATTAATTGGAGTGTAGATGTAAAATTCTAAACCTATTTGATAGCTTTCACTACACGCATTAATTTGAGTTTGGATATTGATTTTTACTCCTATTTGATTGCTTGCACTAGATGCATTAGTATCAGTATATATATTTATTTCTAACTCTATTTTATTTGTTGCACTAGACAAATTGATTTCAATACAAATGTTGATTTCTATCCTATTTGATTCTTTCCACTAGATGCATTGATTCCAGTGTAGATGTTGAATTGTAATTTGATCCAACTAGATGTATGATGTAACTTAATTTCAAAGTAATTAGATTAATAACATGAATTGATTTAAGTGTAAGCACATAAAATTTATTAACGAGGTGGATTAACTCCTATGTTATAGTAATTCAACCATAAATACAATACTTAAATTTTAAACCTAAAGAAAATGTCCACTCACCCAAAATGCTTGTGTAAACTATTTGTAAGTGACTTATTTTTTGTTATTACCATTTTCGATCATTCACCATTGCTAATCACTTTTCATTCAAATGAGGTAATACAAAACAACTACCATTGAAAATGATTTGGAGTCATCCCAAGTTAAATATTTGAATGGTTTATGATTTGAACTTTAAAAAATGAAAAAACTAATAGGTGTGAAAATAATAACAGTAGAAGAAAATAATTTGATATTGATCACAGTAAAGATTGTCAATAATTGAGTACATTCTTATTATTCATATTTTCTACCATTCAATGTTGTTACATTTTATCTTTGCATTCAAAATTTCTATTTCATCATTTTTCATTGTTCAAGTTACTAACACTCTCTCTCATCTCAACAAACTGAGGTAACTAAGAAAATTAAAAATTAAATTGACCAAATTAATCTTAGACATGCTTAACATATTTAAAATGATCAAAATATTATGTTTCAAAGATCTCAAGGTGAAAATATGATATTATAATTTTTGGATTCATATGAATGCACATGAATATTTATGTAAATTTTTTTAATGCGAATATTTGTCTTTTTCCTTTGACTTGTGTTTTCTTTTTTGGTTCTCAACTTATAACATTGGTTCATTGTCCATTATTCATTTTTATTTTTAACCTTTTATTCTTCACTCTAAATATTGATGACCTTATAGAAAATCCTTTCATACCTTAAATTTTACTATTTTTTAGTTTGATTAATTTCAATTAACTATTCCATATTCAGATTTTAATATTTACTAGTTTTCTTTGGAGTAATGAGATTCTAGGCAAATGAATGATGAATTAGAATCCATGTCTGCAATATTTTACTATTTATGATTCATTGAATCATTTTATGGTGTATGAATCAATGTATTTCATTATTAAATTTGAATTATATATATATATATATATATATATATATATATATATATATATATATATATAGACACAAACACAAACACACCCTAACATCCCCAGCCCACCTAACTTTTAGGGAAATTTAGGGATGCGCCTTATTATGTGTCTACCCATTAGGCTTCCCCTCATCCCCTATTATCATACACAAATATGGGATATTTTAGGAAGTGAGTTTCTTTGTAGCAAGATCTTATGATTTTCCATGTGATAGATTATATAAGAAGAAAATATGGAGACAATCTTACAACTTCATCATTTATATGGAAAAAGACCTCTTTGAGAATGTATCTTAAACAAGATTTACAATTTATTTCACGAGAATATCAATATGTTTATTGAATTGTTCTTAAATTATATATTTGAAGAGCTTAGTGCACTCACAATCATTAGGGTCACTAGCCAAATTGGAATCAAACAAACCAAATAAAAAAGGAGACCCCCTTTAACTGTAATGTATATCAAAATTAAGTATACCTTCCTTTTATTTAGGTGTCATTTTGACTACTTTCCATTTGCTCTTATTTGGTGCTTTCACATACAATCCATATGTCTTTCAACACTTCCATATAATGCATACTTGATTATATATACCCATTTGTATTTAACTTCTCTTTAACAATAGCTATGAGATCCCAAATGTTGTTCACGGTTATGCAATGATGCTATTCATTCATGTATCTCTGAATAGTAATTGCCAAAATATTTTACAAGTGCTTCTATATTAGAGTCTCAAACACTAATCTCTAGGTTCACCAACTTCTTCTTGCATTATATGTCTCATTTGACGAATTTAGGGTGTTGGTATAAGTTCAAAAGATGAAAGAGGCTTAAGGCATGACAAGAAGCATAATTATCAAAGATGTTCTAATGATGTTTACCAACAATATATTCTGACAAAGGAAAATTTTAGGGAATAATAGTTACAAGTAAGCTAATTTTCTATCTTTTTTTCCCAAAAAAAAACTAATTTTTGTATATTATTTTACATATTTAGAAACTACCTATTTTCTATTTACACTATCTTACATATTTACCTAATCATAATAACTAGGTATGCAAGAGATGGTTAGTTGTTACTCCATGGATTTGTTGATTCAGATTTGGTAGGAGATGCAAGTGAATGGAAGAGCCCTTCCAGTTATTGTTTTAGTTTGGGCACAAGTATGATATCCATTTACATTATTTTACATATTTACCTAATCACACTATTTTATATATTTACCTAATCATAATAACTAAGTATTGACCGAAACAAATCCTTATTCCTTATCTTATTTAAAACTTAAACATTTATGTAATTTCTTATAAAAAATCCTTATGAAGGAGCATTTTTATCAAAAGTATCTAAAGTAAAAATTAATGTTCACAAGTCTTATACATGTGGTTGGAATATAATGAAGTAGCCTTTGAGTTTTATTGCAAGTGTTTTAAAGATGAATGTGACTCTTTCATTTATTTGGAAATTTATATTCCTTCACCCCCTTTCTTATTCTCATTAGCATAGGGTTTTATTTATCAAAAACAGAAAGCAAGATGAACTCAATACTTTCTAGATGGCTATATTGGTCATTTTGGGAGCAATAATGTCTCCATGTATTAGGCATTCTGATGGGACCCAACCGACTTGGTAGCGCTTTACGCTTTATTACACACCTGGAATAGATTATGTGGCGGATGAAATATCTTTTCCCGTGGTTCTTTGTGATGGTGGTAGCTGGTGTAGTTAATGTAGGAGTTAATGGGGAGTACTCTGCCTTGAAACACGCCTTAACCCTACCTTTCTCGCGCTCTCTGGATTGTTCTTTATTATTTTGCTCTATTGCCGTCGAGGGTTTGTTGGCTCTGCAACGAAATTGTGTATGCGTTAAGCTGTGGGTTTGTTGGCTTTGGATTCTATCTGAGAACATGAATCCGCCTCTGGTTAGCCTGTTGGTTCGTTTTATGGCGCTGTTGTTTGACTGTGGAGGCTATTCGCCCTGGTTTCGTGGCTCTATTTCGGTAAGTTACTCTGCTATTTCATTGTTTCTTGTATTCATGGGTTTCAGGTTGATTTACTTGCTCTTTGTTGTGGCTATGATGCCTGTTGGATGTATTTATGCTATGGTCTTAGCTCAGTTCTTTTGCCGTTGTCAACGGCTTTCATTGTAGTTTCGTTATATGTTTTCTGATTCTCTGAGGTCTCTGGTCCGAGTTTCGTTTGGTGTTGTTTGTATGTGATTATTCTCCTTCTCATAGTGCGGCACTGTCTTGGTTGGAAGCACAGGGCTTCTCAGGCACGCGTCGTCCACTTAAAATAGGTAAGGAAACCCGTCCATGCTTCAATGTGCTTTTTTTTGTCTAGTTCTGGGTCAAACCCAACTCGCTCCTTTGCTCGACAGTTGCTCAGTCTTATTCCGCTTATCTTGCTACGGCGTCTGGCTGCATTCTCTAGGTAAAAATCCCTTTTGAAACGTTAGCTTCCTACATGGTTTTATCTCCCGTGAGTTTTCTTTACACCATACATTCTAATGCTTCGCATTTGATTTCTTGCAGGTCTCTGTTGGTGACCTGGGTGGCGTATCTTTCTACACTTTGCTATTTGGTTGTTCGCCTCCTCGGTAGGCCTGAAACTTCATTCTCTATCTGCAATTTTTGATTTCTATGGACTACCCGTCTCCTGGTCTGGTTACTTAGTCACTGTACATGCTTATTCGACTATAATTTAATTTTGTCACCTTTGTCTGAGATGTATAAGAATTTTGTGGCCTCTGGTCGTTTGTCTGGTTCAAACCCTAACTCAGAGTTTTCAGATTTGTGAGGGTTTCCGACTTTTCAGTCGTGCTCAGCTCTATTTATGTTTTTAGTGGTATCTGTCTTCCATAATATGGTTGGGCTCTACCGATAATACTGTAAACTTTTTTCTGTGGCAATTGAAATGAAATTTTGAATGTAAAAGAAACTGTAATGTTGTTTTGTTACCTCTGCATATTCGACTTTGGTTATCGTTTGTCCTTCTGTGAATTCGAACGTTGGAAAGTTTGTAAACGTTGTTGTTTGAATTCTCAGTTGTTGTTAACTGAACATTATGAACTAGAAGTGTTTCTTCACTGCGTGCAAGAATGACTGTTAATTTGGTAATTATGAATTCATTGTGATTTTGTCTATCTGCTTAGTATTTTACTGTGAAAAATGTTTGCACAGTAGCCACAACAAATTAATTAATAGTAATGATACAGTAACTTGTTAGATAGTGAAAATGTAAATGAATTTTAAACAAACACTTGTACAGGTAATACAGATGGACAATGACTTCTCTGTTTTGAATGCTTGGTCTTTTTCTATTTCCTTTCCTTCTTAATTAACTCAACTCTCCTTTTCCCTGAACTGAACCCCATTCTGTTACATTTGTTTTGGCTTTATAGCCCTCTGTTTTTAGTTGATGCTTACAGTTAGTTTAACTGTTACTGAATATGGTTACATAATTTCTACTTATATCAATAACTATACTCATTTGGTATTCCAAGACTTGTAGGAATAGTTGATTGTTATTTTCCCTAATTACATGAACTATCTCTAATTAACAATTGAAACTACAGTAATCCTAAACTGGAAAATAAAAAAGGTATCTAACTTTTGCTGACTTTGTAAAATAAAATAAAAAGAAAAATTATTCCCATAAGAATTTGACAGTTCAATCGATCACTAGCTTTTGAACCTGGTTGGAGTTCTTTCTGACCAATTACGGTGAGCTGGATGCTCCTACAACAGGCTCCCGGGGTGAAAATAGATCATGACTCCGGTTCATGAGCTCCTCTACCGATGTTCCTGTTCGTTCAATCTGCCTGGAATCAAGCCATGAGCTGTCCTCAATCGGACGGTTCTTCCACTTGACCAGGTACTGAAAATAATTTTTCCATCGAGTACGCCTAACTACCTGAGTTTCGAGGATGCCTTCGATCTCAGGATGTTGTACATAAGGCATTTGTCTTTTCCATGTTTCTCCGTCTTCCTAGGTGTTCCGCGTGGATTGTCTAGGTTCATCCTTCTTTTCCTCCAACAGATCGCCTGTATACGGAAATAGATCTGCCACATTGAAGATAGGTGATATGCCTACTCCAAGTGGTAGTTGTATTTCGTAGGCATTCGCTGAAACCTTTCACAAGATCTTACAAGGCCCTATCTTCTTGTACTTTAGTTTATTGTATGTACCCTTAGGGAAACGTTCCTTACGCAGGTGTACCAGAACTTCGTCCCCTACCTCAAAATGAACCTCTTTTCTTCTTAAATCTACATGTTCCTTATACTTCGAGCTGCTATCCTGTAATTTTGCTTTCACCTGTTCGTGTAAATCCCTCATTGCATTAGCAAAATCTTCTCCATCCGCACTTCGTCGTTCCTGTAAACCAAGATCCCGAAGTTCATGCACTCCACGAGGGTGCATGCAATATAGGATCTGAAAGGGAATGAGACCCGTGCTACGATTCGGCGAATCATTGTAAGCAAACTATGCTTGCGCTAGCACTTGGTCCCACATCTGAGAATTCTCCCTGACTAAGCTGCGTAACAGATTTCCCAAACTTCTGTTCACAACCTCTGTCTGCCTGTCAGTTTGCAGGCGATAAGAAGAACTGTAGCTTAATTGGGTGTTCATTTTTTTCCATAAGGTACGCAAAAAATGTCCCGTGAACTTCATATCTCTGTCTGATAGGATGGTTGTTGGCAACCCGTGTAATTTGACAATCTCATTAAGAAACAAGTGGGCCACGTGAGTGGCGTCACTAGTCTTCCGAAAAGGTACAAAATGTGCCATTTTTGAGAAACGATCCACCACTACCATCACCGAATCATAACCTTTCTACGTTTTTGGTAGTCCCAAAACAAATTCTAAACTCACTAAATCCCAAGGTCTACCTGGAATAGGTAATGGCGTACATAATCCTGTGTTCTGGCTATGTCCCTTCGCTAATTGACACACCTTACACTTAGCCACAAAACGTTGTACGTCTCGTCGCACCCTTGGCCAAAAATAAAAATGACTAAGTTGTTCCAAGGTCTTGTCTATATCGAAGTGTCCAGCCAAACCCCCACTGTGTTTTCCACGAATAATATTCTCCCTCATAGAACAGCTGGGAATACACAATTGTCCTCCCTTAAAAAGCAATTTCTCCTATATATTATAATCCAACCAAGGACTATTTCCCCTTATCAAAGGGTTTTGGCACGCCTCATAGGCTTCTCTGAAATCTGTGTCTATTTTGTAAAGATCTCGTAAATGTTCAAAACCCAAAACCTGTACAATGCTTTCCTGTAAAAGCAGGGCTTTTATGCTCAATGCGTCGACCACCTTAATTGCTTGTCCACTGATATGTTTCAGCAGAAAATTAAAACTCTGTAAGTACTCCACCCATTTGGCATGTTTATGATTAAGTTTGTGTTGCTGCATTACATATTGTAATGCAGAATTATCTGAAAACAGCACGAACTCGTTCCCTAACAAATAATGCCTCCAGTGTCTTAGAGCCTGTACCACTACATAAAATTCCTTGTCATATGAGGAGTACTTCTACCTACTCTCATTCAGCTTTTCACTGAAAAATGCTACAGGTATGTCCTCCTAACTGAGTACAACCCCAATTGCTGTTCCACTAGCATCACAACGTACCTGAAATAATTTTTGAAAATCTGGTAGCCTCAGAATCAGTATTTTTGTTATCTTCTTTTTCAATAGTTGAAAACTTTTTTCTGTTTCTTCTGTCCATCGAAAAGGTTGGTTGGCCTTTTTGATGGTCTCCAACATAGGAGCACAAATTCTGCGAAAATTTTTAATAAACTTCCTATAGAAACTTGCTAATCCATGGAAACTACGTACCTCAAATAAATTCTTCGGTGAAGGCCAATTTATTATTGCTGTTACCTTTTCCGGATCCATCTTCAATTAGTTTTCTGCTATCACAAATCCCAGATAAATTAACTCTCTTTGCAGAAACATACATTTCTTCAGATTTATTAATAACTTGTTTTGCTGTAGTTTTTCCAACACTTTGCGCACATGTCATAAGTGTTCTTCTCTTGTCTTGCTAAAAATAAGAATGTCGTCCAAATAAACAATTACAAATTTCCCAATATACTCCTTTATAATCTCATTCATGAGTCTCATGAATGTGCTGGGTGCATTGCTCAGCCCGAATAGCATAACCAACCATTCATATAATCCTTCATTCATTTTAAAAGCTGTCTTCCACTCATCTCCCTCTCATATCCGAATCTGGTGATATCCGCTTTTTATGTCTATTTTAGAGAAGTCAGCTACCCCACTCAAATAGTCCATCATATCATCCATACGCGGTAATGAAAATCTGTACCGGATGGTGATTTTATTAATGGCCATGGAATCGGTGCACATCCGCCATTCTCCTCCCTTTCTGGGGGCGAGAACTGTTGGTACAGCACATGGGCTTAAACTCTCTCTGATTAATCCTTTGTCCAATAGCTCCTACACTTGTTTTCTAATTTCTTCATTATCGTTGGCACTCATTCGATAATCTACCTTATTTGGTAAGCTGGCTCCAGGTATGAAATCGATATGGTGACTAATACTCCGCTTGGGAGGTAACTTATCTGGAAAGTCGTCCACTACTATATCTGTAAATTCTTCCAACATCTGTTGTATTTCTGTAGGTAAATCTGTGATTTAGGTATGCAATAGAACTATCCTTGTCTTCTTCACTACAACATAACTTATTTCGTTGTTCTCAACCTGCTTTAAAAACTGTTTTCTGCTCATTAGCAATGCCTTTGTTTCATTTACTTCAGTTGTTTCCTTCTCTTCTCTGATAGGCACAAGGGTATGCCTAACCCCATCTTTTTCGAACATATAACAGTTCAACACTCCATCGTGTGTCAACATTCTATCATATTGCCAAGGTATTCCCAATAAGATGTGACATACGTCCATCGGCATAATGTCGCAAATGATTTTATCCTTGTATCGTCCTATCTAAAATTCAACTTCACTTTGTTCGTCCACCAGTAACTGGTACCCCTTTTGTAGCCATGAAACTCGATACGGATTGGGGTGTTTCAAATGCTTCACGCCCAACTTCTCGACCATTTCGGTGGACACCAAATTGTCCGTACTTCCACTGTCGATTATCATCTTACATCACTTACCCTGCGATTTACAAACTGTCCTGAATAGAGCTTTCCGCTACGTCTGTTCGACACTGTCATCAACTCGTTTCAAAAACACCTTATGCAGCACTAAAGCTTCTCCCATTTCTAGGGCATTTTCTGCCTCTTGAGGGGGTGCTGCTGCTTCCTCCGGTTGCGCGAAATATGCGCCTCACTGTCGAGTTGAATCTGTTTCTGGGCACTCAAACAAGCGGTGCCCCCACTTATGGCATCTATAGCTTTGATAACCAATTCCCCTTCCACGGCCATTTCCTCTGCCGCGTTGGAACGATCTGCCACCTCTCGTTCCATCTCCCTTTTTTGTTGTTCCCGAAGTCCTTGAACTACTGGCTTCTTCGCTATTGCTGGCAGTTCGGCCCCTGCCATAGGACTGGCCTCTTCCTCTGGTAGACCCTCGTCCTCTCTGGGCATTCTGTCTTCGGTTAAGTTTCTCCTCTACTTTGATTGCACTCTGGTATGCCTCCTTAGTATTGTTTGGAGACAAAATGCTTATTTCATCCAAAATATCCATTCTCAGCCCATTTACATATATGGTTGTCCTTTCTGCCGTATCCTTTGTGTATCTAGCTCGCAAATTTACTCGATAAAACTCCTCTCTATACTCTTTCAAAGTCAGTCCCCTTTGCCTCAAATTAATCTTAGACATGTTTAACATATTTAAAATGATCAAAATATTATGTTTCAAAGATCTCAAGGTGAAAATATGATATTGTAATTTTTGGATTCATATGAATGCACATAAATATTTATGTATTTCTTTTTAATGCGAATTTGTCTTTTTCCTTTGACTTGTGTTTTCTTTTTTGGTTCTCAAAAAAGAAAACACAAACACACCCTAACATCCCCAGCCCACCTAACTTTTAGGGAAATTTAGGGATGTGCCTTATTATGTGTCTACCCATTAGGCTTCCCCTCTTCCCCTATTATCATACACATATATGGGATATTTTAGGAAGTGAGTTTCTTTGTAGCAAGATCTTATGATTTTCCATGTGATAGATTATATAAGAAGAAAATATGGAGACAATCTTACAACTTCATCATTTATATGGAAAACGACCTCTTTGAGAATGTATCTTAAACAAGATTTACAATTTATTTCACGAGAATATCAATATGTTTATTGAATTGTTCTTAAATTATATATTTGAAGAGCTTAGTACACTCGCAATCATTAGGGTCACTAGCCAAATTGGAATCAAACAAACCAAATAAAAAAGGAGACCCCCTTTAACTGTAATGTATATCAAAATTAAGTATACCTTCCTTTTATTTAGGTGTCATTTTGACTACTTTCCATTTGCTCTTATTTGATATTTTCACATACAATCCATATGTCTTTCAACACTTCCATATAATGCATACTTGATTATATATACCCATTTGTATTTAACTTCTCTTTAACAATAGGTATGAGATCCCAAATGTTGTTCACCGTTATGCAATGATGCTATTCATTCATGTATCTCTGAATAGTAATTGCCAAAATATTTTACAAGTGCTTCTATATTAGAGTCTCAAACACTAATCTCTAGGTTCACCAACTTCTTCTTGCATTATATGTCTCATTTGACGAATTTAGGGTGTTGGTATAAGTTCAAAAGATGAAAGAGGCTTAAGGCATGACAAGAAGCATAATTATAAAAAATGTTCTAATGATGTTTATCAACAATATATTTTGACAAAGGAAAATTTTAGGGAATAATAGTTACAAGTAAGCTAATTTTCTATCTTTTTTTCCCAAATAAAAAACTAATTTTTTTATATTATTTTACATATTTAGAAACTACCTATTTTCTATTTACACTATTTTACATATTTACGTAATCATAATAACTAGGTATGCAAGAGATGGTTAGTTGTTACTCCATGGATTTGTTGATTCAGATTTGGTAGGAGATGCAAGTGAATGGAAGAGCACTTCGAGTTATTGTTTTAGTTTGGGCACAAGTATGATATCCATTTACACTATTTTACATATTTACCTAATCACACTATTTTATATATTTACCTAATCATAATAACTAAGTATTGATCGAAACAAATCCTTATTCCTTATCTTATTTAAAACTTAAACATTTATGTAATTTCTTATAAACAATCCTTATGAAGGAGCATTTTTATCAAAAGTATCTAAAGTAAAAATTAATGTTCACAAGTCTTATACATGTGGTTGGAATATAATGAAGTAGCCTTTGAGTTTTATTGCAAGTGTTTTAAAGATGAATGTGACTCTTTCATTTATTTGGAAATTTATATTCCTTTACCCCCTTTCTTATTCTCATTAGCATAGGGTTTTATTTATCAAAAACAGAAAGCAAGATGAACTCAAGACTTTCTAGATGGCTAGATTGGTCGTTTTGGGAGTAATAATGTCTCCATGTATTAGGCATTCTGATGGGACCCAACCCACTTGGCAGCGCTTTACGCTTTATTACACACCTGGAAGAGATTATGTGGCGGACGAAATATCTTTGCCCGCGGTTCTTTGTGATGGTGGTAGCTGGTGTAGTTAATGCAGGAGTTAATGGGGAGTAGTCTGCCTCGAAACACGCCTTAACCCTACCTTTCTCGCGCTCTTTGGATTGTTCTTTGTTATTTTGCTCTGCTGCCGTCGAGGGTTTGTTGGCTCTGCAACGAAACTGCGTATGCGTTATGCTGTGGGTTTGTTGGCTTTGGATTCTGTCTGAGAACTTGAATCTGCCTCTGGTTAACCTGTTGGTTCGTTTTATGGCACTTTTGTTTGACTGTGGAGGCTATTCGGCCTGGTTCCGTGGCTCTATTTCGGTAAGTTACTCTACTATTTCACTGCTTCTTGTATGCGTGGCTTTCAGGTTAATTTACTTGCTCTTTGTTGTGGCTATGATGCCTGTTGGATGTATTTATGCTATGGTCTTAGCTCAGTTCTTTTTCCGTTGTCAATGCCTTTCACTGTAGTTTCGTTATATGTTTTCTGATTCTCTGAGGTCTCTGGTCCGAGTTTCGTTTGGTGTTGTTTATATGTGATTATTCTCCTTCTCATAGTGCGGCACTGTCTTGGTTAGAAGCACAGGGCTTCTCAGGCACGCGTCGTCTGCTTAAAACAGGTAAGGAAACCCGTCGATGCTTCAATGTGCTTTTTTTTTTCTAGTTTTGGGTCTAACCCAACTCGCTCCTTTGCTCGATAGTTGCTCAGTCTTATTCAACTTATCTTGCTATGGCGTCTGGCCGCGTTCTCCAGGTAAAAATCCCTTTTGAAACGTTAGCTTCCTACATGGTTTTATCTTATGTGAGTTTTCTTTACAGCATAAATTCTAATGCTTCGCATTTGATTTCTTGTAGGTCTCTGTTGGTGACCTGGGCGGCATATCTTTCTACACTTTGCTATTTGGTTGTTCGCCTCCTCGGTAGGCCTGAAACTTCATTCTCTATCTGCAATTTTTTATTTCTACGGACTACCCATCTTCTGGTCTGGTTACTTAGTCACTGTACATGCTTATTCGACTGTAATTTAATTTTGTCGCCTCTGTGTGAGATGTATAAGAATTTTGTGGCCTCTGGTCGTTTTTCTGGTTCAAACCCTAACTCGGGGTTTTTAGATTTGTGAGGGTTTCCTACTTTTCAGTCGTGCTCGGCTCTATTTATGTTTTTAGTGGTATCTGTCTTCCATAATATGGTTGGGCTCTACCGATAATACTGTAAACTTTGTTCTGTGGCAATTGAAATGAAATTTTGAATGTAAAAGAAATTGTAAGGTTATTTTGTTACCTCTGCATATTTGGCTTTGGTTATCATCCGTCCTTCAGTGCATTCAAACGTTGGAAAGTTTGTAAACGTTGTTGTTTGAATTCTCAGTCATTGTTAACTGAACATTACGAAGTAGAAGTGTTTCTTCACCGCGTGCAAGAATGACTGGTAATTTGGTAATTATGAATTCATTGTGATTTTGTCTATCTGCTTAGTATTTTACTGTGAAAAATGTTTGCACAGTAGCCACAACAAATTAATTAATAGTAATGATACAGTAACTCGTTAGATAGTGAAAACATAAATGAATTTTAAACAAACACTTGTACAGGTAATACAGATGGACAATGACTTATCTGTTTTGAATGCTTGGTCTCTTTCTATTTCCTTTCCTTCTTAATTAACTCAACTCTCCTTTTCCCCGAATTGAACCCCATTCTGTTACATTTGTTTTGGCTTTATAGCCCTCTGTTTTCAGTTGATGCTTACAGTTAGTTTAACTGTTACTGAATATGGTTACATAATTTCTACTTCTATCAATAACTATACTCATTTGGTATTCCAAGACTTGTAGGAACAGTTGATTGTTATTTTCCCTAATTACATGGACTACTCTCTAATTAACAATTGAAACTACAGTAATCCTAAACTGGAAAATAAAAGAGATATCTAACTTTTGTTCACTTTGTAAAATAAAATAAAAAGAAAAATTATTCCCATAAGAATTTGACAGTTTAATCGATCACTAGCTTTTGAACCCGGTTGGAGTTCTTTCTGACCAATTACGGTGAGTTGGATGCTCCTGTATCAGGCTCCCGGGGTGAAAATAGATCATGACTCCGGTTCATGAGCTCCTCTACCGATGTTCCTATTCGTTCAATATGCCTGGCATCAAGCCATGAGCTGTCCTCAATCAGACGGTTCTTCCACTTATCCAGGTACTGAAAATAATTTTTCCGTCGAGTACGCCTAACTACCTAAGTTTCAAGGATGCGTTTGATCTCAGGAGGTTGTACATAAGGCATTTGTCTTTTCCATGTTTCTCCATCTTCCTGGGTGTTCCGCGTGGATTGTCCAGGTTCATCCTTCTTTTCCTCCAATAGATCGCCTGTATACGGTAATAGATCTGCCACATTGAAGATAGGTGATATGCCTACTCCAGGTGGTAGTTGTATTTCGTAGGCATTCGCTGAAAACTTTCACAAGATCTTACAAGGCCCTATCTTCTTGTACTTCAGTTTATTGTATGTACCCTTAGGGAAATGTTCCTTACGCAGGTGTACCAAAACTTCATCCCCTGCCTCAAAATGAACTTCTTTTCTTCTTAAATCTGCATGTTCCTTATACTTCGAGCTGCTGTCCTGTAATTTTTCTTTCACCTGTTCTTGTAAATCCCTCATTGCATTAGCAAAATCTTCTCCATCCGCACTTCGTCGTTCCTGTAAACCAAGATCCCGAAGTTCATGCACTCCATGAGGGTGCATGCAATATAGGATCTAAAAGGGAATGAGACCCGTGCTACGATTCGGTGAATCGTTGTAAGCAAACTATGCTTGCGCTAGCACTCGGTCCCACATCCGAGAATTCTCCCCGAATAAGTTGCGTAACAGATTTCCCAAACTTCTGTTCACAACCTCTGTCTTCCCGTCGGTTTGCGGGCGATAAGAAGAACTGTAGCTTAATTGGGTTTTCATTTTTTTCCATAAGGTACGCCAAAAATGTCCCATGAACTTCACGTCTCTGTCTGATAGGATGGTTGTTGGCAACCCGTGTAATCTGACAATCTCATTAAGAAACAAGTGGGCCACGTGAGTGGCATCACTAGTCTTCCGACAAGGTACAAAATGTGCCATTTTTGAGAAATGATCCACCACTACCATCACCGAATCATAACCTTTCTACGTTTTTGGTAGTCCCAAAACAAAATCTAAGCTCACTGAATCCCAAGGTCTGCCTGGAATAGGTAATGGCGTACATAATCTTGTGTTATGGCTATGTCTCTTCGCTAAATAACACACCTTACACTTAGCCACAAAATGTTGTACATCTCATCGCATCCTTGGCCAAAAATAAAAAAGACTAAGTTGTTCCAAGGTCTTGTCTATACTGAAGTGTCCAGCCAAACGCCCACTGTGTTTTTCATGAATAATATTCTCCCTCATAGAACAGCTGGGAATACACAATTGTCCTCCCTTAAAAAGCAATTTCTCCTATATATTGTAATCCAACCAAGGACTATTTCCCCTTATCAAAGGGTTTTGGCATGCCTCATAGGCTTCTCTGAAATCTGTGTCTGTTTTGTAAAGATCTTGTAAATGTTCAAAACCCGAAACCTGTACAATGCTTTCGTGTAAAAGTAGGGCTTTTCTGCGCAATGCGTCGACCACCTTATTTGCTTGTCCACTGATATGTTTCAGCACAAAATTAAAACTCTGTAAGTGCTCCACCCATTTGGCATGTTTATGATTAAGTTTGTGTTGCTGCATTACATATTGTAACGCAGAATTATCTGAAAACAGCACGAACTCGTTCCCTAACAAATAATGCCTCCAGTGTCTTAGAGCCTGTGCCACTGTGTAAAATTCCTTGTCATATGAGGAGTACTTCTACCTACTCTCATTCAGCTTTTCACTGAAAAATGCTACAGGTATGTCCTCCTGACTGAGTACAACCCCAATTGTTGTTCCAGTAGCATCACAACATACCTGAAATAATTTTTGAAAATCTGGTAGCCTCAGAATCGGTCTATCTGTTATCTTCTTTTTCAACAGTTGAAAACTTTTTTCTGCTTTTTCTGTCCATCGAAAAGGTTGGCTGACCTTTTTGATGGTCTCCAAGATAGGAGCACAAATTCTGTGGAAATTTTTAATAAACTTCCTATAGAAACTTGCTAATCCATGGAAACTACGTACCTCAAATAAATTCTTCGGTGAAGGCCAATTTATTATTGCTGTTACCTTTTCCGGATCCATTTTCAATTCGTTTTCTGCTATCACAAATCCCAGATAAATTAACTCTCTTTGCAGAAACATTCATTTCTTCAGATTTATTAATAACTTGTTTTGTTGTAGTTTTTCCAACACTTTGCGCACATGCCATAAGTGTTCTTCTCTCGTCTTGCTAAAAATAAGAATGTCATCCAAATAAACAATTACAAATTTCCCAATATACTCTTTTAGCATCTCATTCATGAGTCTCATGAATGTGTTAGGTGCATTGCTCAACCCAAATAGCATAACCAGCCATTCATATAATCCTTCATTCGTTTTAAAAGTTGTCTTCCACTCATCTCCCTCTGATATCCGAATCTGGTGATATCCGCTTTTTAAGTCTATTTTATAGAAGTAAGTTGCCCCACTCAAACAGTCCATCATATCATCCATACGTAGTAACGAAAATCTGTACCAGATGGTGATTTTATTGATGGCCATGGAATCGGTGCACATCCGCCATTCTCCTCTCTTTTTGGGGGCGAGAACTGTTGGTACAGCACATGGGCTTAAACTCTCTCTGATTAATTCTTTGTCCAATAGCTCCTGCACCTGTTTTCTAATTTCTTCATTATCCTTGGGGCTCATTCGATAAGCTACCTTATTTGGTAAGCTGGCTCCATGTATGAAATCGATATGGTGACTAATACTCCGCTTTGGAGGTGACTTATCTGGAAAGTCGTCCACCACTATATCTGTAAATTCTTCCAACATCTGTTGTATTTCTGTAGGTAAATCTGTGATTTAGGTATGCAATAGAATTGTCCTTGTCTTCTTCACTACAACATAACTCATTTCGTTGTTCTCAACCTGCTTTAAAAACTATTTTCCTCTCATTAGCAATGCCTTTGTTTCATTTACTTCAGTTGTTTCCTTCTCTTCTCTGATAGGCACAAGGGTATGCCTAACCCCATCTTTTTCGAACATATAACAGTTCAACACTCCATCGTGTGTCAACTTTCTATCATATTGCCAAGGTCTTCCCAATAAGATGTGACATACGTCCATCGGCATAATGTCGCAAATGATTTTATCCTTGTATCGTCCTATCTGAAATTCAACTTCACTTTGTTCGTCCACCAGCAACTCGTGCCCCTTTTGTAGCCATGAAACTCGATACGGATTGGGTTGTTTCAAACGCTTCAGGCCCAACTTCTCAACCATTTCGGTGGACACCAAATTGTCCATACTTCCACTGTCGATTATCATCTTACATCACTTACCCTACGATTTACAAACTGTCCTGAGCAGAGCTTTCCGCTGCGTCTGTTCGACACTGTCATCAACTGGTTTCAACAACACCTTATGTAGCACTAAAGCTTCTCCCATTTTTGGGGCATTTTCTGCCTCTTGAGGGGGTGCTGCTGCTTCCTCCGGTTGCGCCACATATGTGCCTCGCTGTCGAGTTTAATTTGTTTTTGGGCACTCAAACAAGTGGTGTCCCCACTTGTGGCATCTATAGCACTGATAACCAATTCCCCTTCCACGGCCATTTCCTCTGCCGCGTTGGAACGATCTGCCACCTCTCATTCCATCTCCCTTTTCTGCTGTTCCCGAAGTCCTTGAACTGCTGGCTTCTTCGCTATTGCTGGCAGTTCGGCCCGTGCCATAGGACTCGCCTCTTCCTTTGGTAGACCCTCGTCCTCTCTGGGCATTCTGTCTTCGGTTAAGTTTCTCCTCTGCTTTGATTGCACTCTGGTATGCCTCCTTAGTATTGTTTGGAGACAAAATGCTTATTTCATCCAAAATATCCATTCTCAACCCATTTACATATATGGTTGTTCTTTCTGTCGTATCCTCTGTGTATCCAGCTCGCAAATTTACTCGATAAAACTCCTCTCTATACTCTTTCACAGTCAGTCCCCTATGTCTCAAATTAATCTTAGACATGTTTAACATATTTAAAATGATCAAAATATTATGTTTCAAAGATCTCAAGGTGAAAATATGATATTATAATTTTTGGATTCGTATGAATGCACATGAATATTTATGTATTTTTGTTTAATGCGAATCTGTCTTTTTCCTTTGACTTGTGTTTTCTTCTTTGGTTCTCAAAAAAGAAAACACAAACACACCCTAACATCCCCAACCAACCTAACTTTTAGGGAAATTTAGGGATGCGCCTTATTATGTGTCTACCCATTAGGCTTCCCCTCTTCCCCTATTATCATACACATATATGGGATATTTTAGGAAGTGAGTTTCTTTGTAGCAAGATCTTATGATTTTCCATGTGATAGATTATATAAGAAGAAAATATGGAGACAATCTTACAACTTCATCATTTATATGGAAAAAGACCTCTTTGAGAATGTATCTTAAACAAGATTTACAATTTATTTCACGAGAATATCAATATGTTTATTGAATTGTTCTTAAATTATATATTTGAAGAGCTTAGTACACTCGCAATCATTAGGGTCACTAGCCAAATTGGAATCAAACAAACCAAATAAAAAAGGAGACCCCCTTTAACTGTAATGTATATCAAAATTAAGTATACCTTCCTTTTATTTAGGTGTCATTTTGACTACTTTCCATTTGCTCTTATTTGGTCTTTTCACATACAATCCATATGTCTTTCAACACTTCCATATAATGCATACTTGATTATATATACCCATTTGTATTTAACTTCTCTTTAACAATAGGTATGAGATCCCAAATGTTGTTCACCGTTATGCAATGATGCTATTCATTCATGTATCTCTGAATAGTAATTGCCAAAATATTTTACAAGTGCTTCTATATTAGAGTCTCAAACACTAATCTCTAGGTTCACCAACTTCTTCTTGCATTATATGTCTCATTTGACGAATTTAGGGTGTTGGTATAAGTTCAAAAGATGAAAGAGGCTTAAGGCATGACAAGAAGCATAATTATCAAAAATGTTCTAATGATGTTTATCAACAATATATTTTGGCAAAGGAAAATTTTAGGGAATAATAGTTACAAGTAAGCTAATTTTCTATCTTTTTTCCCAAAAAAAACTAATTTTTTATATTATTTTAGATATTTAAAAACTACCTATTTTCTATTTACACTATTTTACATATTTACCTAATCATAATAACTAGGTATGCAAGAGATGGTTAGTTGTTACTCCATGGATTTGTTGATTCAGATTTGGCAGGAGATGCAAGTGAATAAAAGAGCACTTCCAGTTATTGTTTTAGTTTGGGCACAAGTATGATATCCATTTACACTATTTTACATATTTACCCAATCACACTATTTTACATATTTACCTAATCATAATAACTAAGT
The DNA here is from genome assembly GCA_000404065.3 of Pinus taeda. NCBI lineage: Eukaryota > Viridiplantae > Streptophyta > Pinopsida > Pinales > Pinaceae > Pinus > Pinus taeda. The sequence continues at coordinate 245,600 of APFE030935066.1, read as the reverse complement.
ATTGACCAAAACAAATCGTTATTCCTTATCTTATTTAAAACTTAAAACATTTATGTAACTTCTTATATAAAATCCTTATGAAGGCGCATTTTTATGAAAAATATCTAAAGTAAAAATTAATGTTCACAAGTCTTATACATGTGGTTGGAATATAATGAAGTAGCCTTTAAGTTTTATTGCAAGTGTTTAAAAGATGAATGTGACTCTTTCATTTATTTGGAAATTTATATTCCTTTACCCCCTTTCTTATTCTCATTAGCATGGGGTTTTATTTATAAAAACAGAAAGCAAGATGAACTCAAGACTTTCTAGATGACTAGATTGGTCGTTTTGGAAGCAATAATGTCTCCCTGTATTAGGCATTCTGATGGGACCTAACCCACTTGGCAGGGCTTTAAGCTTTATTACACACATAGAATAGATTATGTGGCGGACGAAATATCTTTGCCAGCGGTTCTTTGTGATGGTGGTAGCTACAAAATATATTTGCCTGAGGTTCTTTGTGATGGTGGTAGCTGGTGTAGTTAATGCAGGAGTTAATGGGCAGTTCTCTGCCTCTAAACACGACTTAACCCTACCTTTCTCGTGCTCTATTTTGCTTTGCTGCCTTCGAGGGTTTGTTGGCTCTGCAACGAAACTGTGTATCCGTTATGCTGTGGGTTTGTTGGCTCTGGATGCTATGTGAGAACTTGAATCAGCCAGAGGCTAACCTGTTGGTTCGTTTTATGGCACTATTGTTTGACTGTGGAGGCTATTCGGCCTGGTTCCGTGGCTCTATTTCGATAAGTTACTCTGCTATTTCACTTTTCTTGTATGCGTGGGTTTCAAGTTAATTTACTTGCTCTTCGTTGTGGCTATGATGCCTGTTGGCTGTATTTATGCTATGGTCTTAGCTCAGTTCTTTTGCCGCTGTCAATGGCTTTCACTGTAGTTTGTTCAGCTGATTATCTCCTACCTAATAAGCAAATGGTCGGGCCTATCAACTACAATTTTTTGACGACTAAAAATACCCCTTCAACACTGACTACGATCCCCGAAAATAGAATAGAAATGGAAGAACCAGCAAAATTGATGTTCTCGCTGAAGAAATCAACGATGATAACGATAATAATCTCTCTGTCGATCTTCATTGTGCGCAAAGGATGACCTTCTCCTCTCTCTGTCAAATTGCAACTTTGGCGACGACAAATCTCTGTCATTTTCATCAAACTTATACCCTTGTAAAGCTTCCATGGCAGTTGCGGTACACTTACGGTTATCGAATTCCACAAAGCACAGAACAACTACAACACTCGCTGATTCTCTTTCTCCATCTCCACGAGATCTTTTGGATTCCTTGGGCTTTTTAACAATCTTTACTTCTTTGAAACCACGGAATTGGCGAAATATGTGAGCTGCTTCTCTACTAGTGCAATCGCTTGGCACACCCATCACAAACAATGTGATGGATGCATCTTCTGGTAGATATGGAAGATCATCCACAGCTTGCCTCCTCCCAATTAATGGGTCAACTTTCCTCTTCCTCTCCTTGAGTTGTACATGGCATAGTCTTAGTGAGGATTACTTGCCTCCGTATCTTGTACAAGTGCACTCTACACTCAAAAGAGCCCCCTTTCTCTCCCTTTTACATTAACGACCCACAATCAATACATTGCATAAATCATCATAGAGTAGGATATTTATGGTCTAATGTTTTATTTCGATGAGCCATCCATACTCACAAATGTTCTGAGTAAGCATGGAAAATATATTTAAGGAAAATATTCAAAAACCATTGTCTAAGGAGATATTTTGAGAACACAGGCATAAAGAAACCATGTTATGATAATTCATGGAATGTTGGATCCTTATGATCAAAGTGACCCATGAAGACTCTATAATACCTCTAAACCTTTTGGAGGGTGGAAGACAACCACAATACAATATTTGTCACAATTATTGAATACATAGTGGCAATTTCGTCATTTCTCAAATAACTTCATGCTACAAGTCACTGGTTTCCAAGTTATCAATGTCAGTGACTTATCTTGTTGTCGTCACATGTTGATGTGGAAAATGATGTTCTAATTTTGAAAAAATATTGTAAATGTAAATATGTCAAAGTCCAAGAGGCCCATATCAACAAAAGATTGATTAGGAAAAGTCCAAATAAGTCCAAAGTTCATATTAGAATTCCAAGGGTCACGAGAGTTGTTCAAGAGTCATGAGGTTATGAAAGGTCATCCCAATCATTATAAGAGAAGTATCACTACTCAAGCAAAGGGACTTTTCCCCTTTCCTTCTATAGATAAGCATGAGAGAGGAATATATTTCTTTTAGGTAGAGTGCAGTGGCTTAATGCTCCAATATTGGAGCTAGTTGGGCCATCACACTTTCATTGAGCCATCACACTTTCATGCATATATTGTAAATGTTGTAATACTAGACTTTAGATGTTTTTCGTATGTGTTTATGTTCTCATATGTTATAATAATTCATTGGTTTTGGTTCTTACCTTGTTGAATGTGTGTTTTAATTGTTTTAATGATCATTATGTCTGTGTGAACTATTCCACTATATGGTTAACGATTCCTTCATATGTATGTGTGTGTGTCTTTATTAGAATAGTACTACTAATTTTCTTCTAAGGACTCACTTTCTCTTCCCTTTCGATGAAAGAAACTTGATACATACTGAAATTGAACATTTTGTAAGGCTTACTTACTCGCTCATTTGAAAGTACATTCATGTTTCTCTCTTATGGTAATTATTGCACCCAAGGAAAATCTTTAATAACATGGTAGTCAGTCCATATTATGGATTGGGCTTCTACACCATATGGTGTGAGGTCTTATTGGGACTTCATAGCAGGGATACCCCTTCCATGTTGGCAGTTTCCAGTACTGTCAACAAGTTCCCACACGGAAACACACTTCACGCATCAATTCATACCCCATCCCATGTGGAAACGCATAACACATGCCATGTCAAACTCATCTGTGGCTCACAACATTGAGCCCATAATGTGATTCTTAACCCTTTGATGTTATATGAATATTGGCCTCGACTTGCCTTTCTCCTTGGCACAATGCACATTCACATAGGTTTAATCATGGAGAAAGATGGGGAACATTTAGGTCAACTACCAAGCTGGGGCTTTCCCATCTCTTAGCCCCAACTTCCTTTCCTTCCATAACATATGTCGCACACGGATATCCTCAGAGGTCATGTGACATTAAAATTTCCCATCTCTTGCCAAGGAATTCTCCCTCCCCTCACCCTCTCACTTTCATACCTTTTGCATGCATGCACTCCTATATGCCTCTTTAGATCTAAAAAATCTAACAGCTAAGATGACATCACCTTGAGCTTATGTCACTTTGATCTAATGTTGACATATGGCCAAACATATCCATTTTGGTGTCATGTTGGTGTCATGTTGTTGTTAGCATAAGATTATGTCATGCTAGCATCATCATGTCCATGTGGCCTTCTCTAGTCCCACAACATGCCACTCATTTTTGGGCCATTTTTCCCTCCAACATGGCCATTGGACCCTATCACGTCTCACAACCCTTGTGCACCATGTCACACCTAGATCCACATCATCTCCACCACAATTTCCTAGCTTAGATCCCACTAGGGTCGTCACTCTTGTCCAAATTTCCATTTGTAAATATTTTAGTTCCCTTTTGATGGATCCTAACGTGACCTCAATATAACCTCACCTCGACTTATATTCCCTATGTTGCCAATTATATAACCATTGCTTCAAGGTTGAGACTGAGAGAGAGACCCATCCATCTTATCATGAGAATTTATTTATCTCTCACCTTGCCATGCCATCATTTCTCAAGCCTATGATACCAATACATATCCCTCTCAGTGCCATAAGCCAAGTTCAATGCTTGAGGAGGAGTGCTCAAAGGAATAAAACCAACACTGTAACCAACTACAAGCCATTATCCAATGACAAAACATAGAAAACACCTCCCCATATCAAGGATCCAAATGATTACAAATCCTCCACCCAAAACCAAGAATACAAAAAGATCCTCTCATTCACCTAAATATTGAATCATCTTACCCATGGCCTAGCCTAGCTTGTGTAGCGTTCTCTTCCTCCCATGTTTTAATCAACATATTGTGCCATGTGGAGTCTTATTGTTATAGACATTTTTGGGCACTTCAACCCCAATCACGAATGTCCATAAACTGAGGGATCTTAAGTCCCTAAAAGCGTTGCTTCACTGCCTAAAGGAACAAGGTCAGCTGATTACATCATCTCCCAGAAGTTCTCCATTGAAAACTGCTCATAAATGGTCGAAACTGGACCATACTGAAAGCTCCATGCAGAGGGTGCGACGCATATCACCTTCTCGATGTACAGGGTATGATGCATACTATTTTTCTCCTCTGTAGGGTGCGATGGTCAGGAATGGACAAATGGCAGGGACAAAAATGCGAGGTGGAAGAGCATGGAACCTTCCAGAAGCTTCCCCTCTAACGCTTGCCACTCCATTTTCGACGAGGGATGAGTAAGAGATCATCATTCTCCAAGTGGAAGCAGGAACTATCAGAGAGAAGACACTAATCAAGATCCCAAAAGATGACTCACCTCTCTGTAAGCATCTATATATGGATCCCTCATCACAGAGATCCAGAGGCTGGAATTTTGTAACTTATAGAGAAGTGTTGTTGGTATTATGGTGTACATTCACAGTGTTGGGTGATTTTTCTTTGCTTGAGGTGAAGAAGGGCTTCTTAGCTGAAGGATGATGCTAGGTCAGAGCTCATGGTTGTAATCCTCTTGCTACTTTTTATTTGAATAAATCTATTATTGTTTCCTTCCATATTCTTGTGTACTTGTTTATATATGATTGTATATGGTTAATGTACATCTGATCCTGTATTATTTATGAACTTAGATCCTTGTTTCTTACATAGTAGTATGTTGTTGTGATTCTACAAGTCCTTTTGAAGCTGAGCAGACAAAGAGCAAGCGACAAAACTCTATCAACAAAGGGAGGAAATCGAGCACAAGACTCAGGTTGGCCCTCTTGGTTCTCCTCTCATCTATATTCATAAAAGGAACCAATAGTAGACTTTGATTGTTTGTTTCTAATATAACCACCCATCTTAGTGGGAATAGCAGAATCTGTGTGGACACTATTCCCGTATAACAAAATGGCGACTCCGCTGGGGAGCGACTAGATTACTTGTCAGCCTATCTATCCTTGTTTCTTTTATAAACATACAGACGGAGCCTGAAGTCAAGCCGGCTAGCCTTCGAACAACATTTTTCATACAAATTCAAAGTAGATCAATGCTGCTTCAGTCAATCTCTGGGTTTTGTTTATAAATTAAACAATATATCTGCAAGCAATCTAATTGCCCTGAGTGGTGGCTCTAGTAACCTCTTAGATCACCCCTGTGTTTTTACATACATTGATCTATAATTATTCAGCTTAAACACCTGAACTAAACTGCAAACTGTGAGTGAAATCTCATTCAAAGTCTCACACTGTAACGATCGCACCCTGCCTTCAAGGTAGCCTATATGCATCGCACTTCCCGAATGGAGTAGGTGCACTGCATACTGAGTTCACTATGTAACAAGTGCGATGGTCAGGGAGGATTGATTTTGCCCTCCGACTGTGGATATTTCTCACTGTTTTCAGTCTTATTCAAGAGTTTTTGATGTCTCTAATCAGTGTACTTCTGTGAATAACCCCTTCTCTTGAATTATTCCGCTTCCTTAGTGAAAAGAGCTATAAACGTTTTTTATGTATTGTGCGTCGTTTTAGTTCTCTTTTGCGAAAAGTAACATAGTCGAATTGTTGTCCCTACATCTGAAAGTGTTGTAGCTGTCGTTTTCAGTTTTAGAAAGAAATCCCATTGTTTTAGATAGTTTGTTATACATTTATTGTTGCATAAGATTTTAATTACTCATTTTAGAGTGTCTAAAAGCAATTTCCATTTCAAAATCACAAAGTGTCTCTCTTTCTTTCACTTCGTTTTGAAAAAGATTTTTTTTGAGTATAGTTGCTTTAAAAGTAATTCAATTTTGCAAATAGCTTTCTTAGCATCATTTACACATTAAGAGAGCTGAAAACCAATACATTCATGTGCATTTCCATTTTGAATGCTTGGCTTGATTTAGGACTGTGCATATTAGCGTGTGCTCTATTCTCTATGAAGTAAAGATGCTTGACTTTATTCCCTTTAGTAGCTAGGATTTTCATTGCTGAAAGAAGATAAAACGTTTGTTTATCATCTTAGACTGCATTTAGGAATTATATATACATCACGTGGTGAACCTAAAAGGCAAACTGTTAAACAAGATCAACTTAAAATAAATCTCAATGAATCTAACAACGCTTTGGAACTTAACGCAACATCTAGAGGTCTAGGCTAGAGACGTATTCCAGCATCCTAAAGCGTGGTAACTGTTGCTTTCAATGCTGGTTCGGTGATTCCTCCACTCTAAGACAGCAAGTGCCAGTACGGACTTGTGCTCACATGTACAGTTGCGTATATATTGGGAGACAACAATAGGCAGCATCCTTTATCCTTAGGAAACCATGTCTACCACCCTATCGATCGTAATGCACCAAACACAACATTCGAGAAGGGTGACTGTCGTACCGTAAAAAGTATTCTGCATTTTTATGATTCGTTTCGTAATCCTCTCTGCCTAGATCTCCAGAGAAGTCCATTTTGCTCCTTTTCAGACTCCTTAAAGGAAAAGGTCCTCTAAGCGCTTGTCACTTCAAGCTCAATAAAAATTGAAGGCAACTAGAGTCATCTTTTGTTTTTTCTCGACTCTTTCAAATTGAAAAAATAAGTTGTGTCCAAGCGTCTAAAAATTCATTTTAATCAGAATAACGTCACAAATTCCCCTGTTGATCTTCAGGTTGAGAAAATTGAGTCTACCAACCAAGGATTTCCCCTTGAAGGAAATCCTAGTCCCTTCCTATCTTTGGGAGATGTTGGTCCTCCCCATATGGCCACTTTTTCACTTCCAGGATTGACAATTGGTTTGTCGGTCTCTCTCTTCTCTACCTCTATCATTTAGAATCCCACAATTCCTGAATAGTCTAACCAACAACTAGACGACACTAGAGTTGCCTCCCAACCTTCTACTTCATCTGATTCTCCTTCTCCTCCTTACTCTTCGCTTGATAAAGTCGATAAAGCTAAAAGTCAAGTAACTGAGAAGAAGAAGAAGCAGAAAGATAAAAAGGAAAAGAATAAAGAGGAACCAAAATCGAAAGGGAACAACCAAGTATCGTCTAGCAAAAATCCACACACCACACAGTCAAAACCTAAATCTCCTTGTGTCATTTGCAATGGAGACCACTATCACCGAGATTGTCCCTGCATCCCTCGGATCTTAAGCGACTGGTCTCCTCATTTACACCATCCAGTAGCATCAACCTGTGGCGATCATGTTGAATGCTCACCGTCAACCAGTGAAAGTGAAGCACATGGACAAAGAAGGAATCCTAAACTTCCTTGTAAGTTGTGTGAATGCGATCATGCCGTCCACCATTGTCCCTTCCTTGAAGAGGCTAAAAGAGTTTTAGATAATCATCCGGTTTCACCGTTACGACTTCCTCCTGGATATCAAAAACTCTCACCGAGCCCTCCACCAGTTGAAAATCTGGCTGGCCCATCCTTGTGGTCAGTCGAAGCACCTATCAATGAAAATGAACCCGCGAAATCCATACTTGACGAAATTCAAAGGTTCGATACAGCAGTTGACCTGGTATTGCCTTCAGAGTGTTCATCTTCGAACGATACCGTCACTGAAGAGAAAGAGAATTACACCATTCAAATTCTTTTCATCAACACCGACTCTGATGAGCTTGTGGGTAGTCTTCCCATTCCTTTACCGTAGGAAGGAAGTTCATCAGAGTCGTACCTGGCCGTCTATTCATTCCCACCACCAAGCAACCTAGTTGTTTCATTCGACTGGAATCTACTAGGCAGATCCCGTTTGCAAGCCAGTGTACCATTCTGAATTATTGTACAAGCTTACAGAATGGTGATGGTTGGTACCATCATTGATGAAGGGGCTTCTGTGAGTATCCTTTCCTCAACTACTTGGAAAGCACTTGGTTCGCCATCGCCTTTTCCTAAAATTAGAAATCTCACAGGCTTCGACAAGGGAACCAGTCGACCTTTAGGGATCCTTACGAATGTGCCCGTTACTTTGAGAAGGAAAAATGTTCACATGAACATTATGGTACTTCAAGGACCTTTAGATTACAATCTACTCCTTGGACACGACTATATTTATTGCATGGGAGCCATCGTCTCCTCACTCTTTAGAGTAATGTGTTTTCTGCACGAAGGCAGAATGGTTAAGCTCGTAGACCAGATGTCATTCCCCGGTTCACACATCACAAATAGTCAAATGCCATCCTTGAATGGTCTTTTCACACAAGAAATGTCTCATCGGTCTCCAGTCCATCCACCTGATGAGCGTGAGTGATTCAGGAAGATGTGACTGAAACCCAAGGGGCATGCACCCTGGTCTGTTTCGGTAGGAAAAACATGGGTATAGGGTTGATTTCCACGAGGGATATATGACTAGTCTGGTGAAACCGTCCTCACAGGAAAATGGGAACAGACTGGAATAAGATACCTTCATTAAGGTTATGCCGAGTGGCTCCGCTCCCCTTTGTCTATTTTGATAGACATCGCCGAGAAAGAATTTTATTTGCTACGCTTATAGAACTTTCTTGGTAACCTGGAAATTTTTCCCTATACTTGGGGGCATGCAAACCTTTCCGCATGCAAGTGAAGAGCGGCTATTTATTATTTAAATTTTTAGGACCTATAACCCTTTAAACTCGTAAGGCTAGTCGTTTCCTAACTTGCATAAAGAAAGGATCCATGGCAAAGCTTTACAGTTGTAAGCCACTTCAAAATAGCATCTCGAATGAGACATTTTTATCATACGACTGGCAAGCAATGTTGTCGCAAAGTTCAAGCTCGTTAAAAAATAAACATAAGTCATGAGCAAGTGTTTCTCCCCACGTTTCAGCTCATTAAAAAATGAACAGGTAAATAACCATTGTGAATGCCTTATTGCTAGCTTTTGAGCCTTGGTCATGTTCTCGCCATCACCTCCACTCTGTTTTTAGCCGATCATTCACCCCCATATGATTGTTTACCACTTCGAGGAACATCCGCGAAGAGTGATTCTACTAGCCATCCTTGTAACACTATCGTGATTCGAAAATTGCAAATCGTACCTGGAATCAGCTGCTACTCGAAACCATCACTTGTTCCTCGAAAACGAGTCTTCTTTAAGCTCTTTTCACCTGACTCGTAAAATATGAAAAGATTGCCAAGCGATTGGCCTCTCTCGCTCGTTAAGAGGCATCAGAGGTGCTATCCCTCCTCTAGATTTTAATCTTTTTGGACGTGAGGGATTATTACACAAAACAATCGAGCGCTTGACTTGTTCAGCTCGTTAAAACTATCTAAAATTCATCCCTTTTGTATTATTTTATGCTTTTTTGGAGTTAAGGGATTATACAACGGAAAATAATCTTCAGAGTCTTCTTTCTGTTTCTTTCAGACTCTCTAAAATTGAAAGAGACTGAGGTATCTTTGTCGTTAAACGCGTTAAAATTAAATAGCGACAAACTCATCCAATAGGATGAGAACGAGTTTCACTATCACTAGGCTCGCTAAAATATAGTGACAAGTTTTCCCGAAGGGAGGATTACAGAACAAGCATATGTTATCCTCCTGAAGATTAACAAAACTAAAGGGGTACTCGTCAGCAATGACTGGGGAAAATTGGGAAGAAAACAAGAAGAAACTTGATTGGTAGCAAGTCGCTCTTGAACATGACACTTTCCTTCACATCCATGTCACGTTGGGTTGTTCCATTCACTAGTCTTCACCATTGGTCCATCACACCATCCATCTATGGGGTTAACGCTACCAATCCATCGTTAGTGTTGCCGATATGTTCAAGAGAAGTCATTCAAACAATTCACCTGTATCTCACCCACTGCAATACATTCATGCTTCATTCCTTCATGACCACCACCCTGAACCCTATATCGTCAGTTTGTTTTCACCTCTTAAATCATTCGCTTTGTTCCGTGTCAATTATGTGGGATCCATTAAGGCCCTCCTACGACGAGTCGCTTCTTGTCGACATCAACTCATTATCCAAGAAGTTTACATAGGAACAACCCTTTCAGTACTTTGAAGCTTGCATGCCTCAATGGCAAGTTTGTCACTTTCGGCGACAGGTTTACATCAATGGCCTTCGACCGAGAGATTTTGCATGGTGTTCGATGCCAAGTCCTTTTTCACATCACGTAAATTGTACTGTAGTACCTTGAGGGTCATTTTCATTATTGGTGATTCCTCTCGTGCTTGTTAACATCTTACATCATTGGCTGGTAATCTGGCGATGTCTTTCCATGTTCGACTCCGAAACATTTTTCACATGGATTGAATTGTACTCCGAGTGAAGATTGGCCGATTTTGAAGACCCTAGATCTAGTTTCATCCATTCGGGATGCGATATATTCAGGAATATAAAAACATCTAGTGTACATCATTGTCGTTCAGATGATCATCCAAATCAAAGGATGATGTGTTCAGATCATCAGTTTGTCACACAAACGATCATCTGTCCTATGTACATGAAAATGAGTTTATAAAGTTGAGCATGGGAATTCCCACCTCAGCTAGATCATGAAAAAATGTTGTCAAATAATGTAATTTATTGTATCTTATTATAGGTCACCTCCCAGCTCAGAAAAACTTCACATCCTCATAGTAAAGCATTTCACCAGACATCAAAAAAGATTAACGACCTCATGCTTTAGGGGCCAACTGTTATAGACATTTTTGGGCACCTCAACTGCAATCACGAATGTCCATAAGGTGAGGGCGCTTAAGTCCGTAAAAGTGTTGCTTCACTGCCTAAAGGAACAAGGTCAGCTGATTACATCATCTCCCAGAAGTTCTCCACTGAAAATTGCTCATAAATGGTCAAAACTAGACCATACTGAAAGCTCCATGCAGAGGGTGTGATGCATATCACCTTCCCAATGTAACAGGGTGCGGTGCATAATATTTTTCTCCTCCTGTGGGTGCGATGGTCGAGGACTGGACAAATGCATGGACAAAAATGTGAGGTGAAGATCATGGAACCTTCCAGAACTTCCCCTCTGACACTTGCCACTCCATTTTCGACCAGGGAGAGTAAGAGATCATCATCTCAAGTGGATGTAGGAATATCAAGAGAAGACCTATCAAATCCCAAAAATGAACCACCTCTCTGTAATCATCTATATATGGATGCCCTCATCACAGAGGATCAGAGGGTGGGAATTTGTAACTTATAGAGAAGTGTTGTTGGTATTCTGGTGCACATTGACCAGATGTTGGGTGATTTTTCTTTGCTTGAGGTGAAGAAGGGCTTCTTAGCTGGAGGATGATGCTGGGTCAGAGCTCATGGTTGTAATCCTCTTGCTACTTTTTATCTGAATAAAGCTAGTCTTGTTTCCTTCCATATTCTTGTGTACTTGTTTATATATGCTTGTATATGGCTAATATACATCTAATCCTACATTATTTATGAAATTAGATCCTTGTTTCTTGCATAGTTGAATGTTGCTATGATTCTACAGGTCCTTTTGAAGCTGAGTAGAAAAAAAGAAAGCGGCAAAACTCTATCAAGAAAGGGAGGAAATCGAGCGCAAGACTCAGGTTGGCCCTCTTGGTTCTCCTCTCATCTATATTCATAAAAGAAATCAATAGTAGACTTTGATTTTTTGTTTCTAAGATAGCCACCCATCTTATTGGGAATAGCAGCATTCGTGTGGACACCATTCCCGTATAACACTTATGCAATGCCCCACCCCTCATCTACCCACTTTTACATACCTTTTAGGGTAAGAACAAGTTAGGAGTCATTATGACATGACCCAACCTCTAGATTCTAGTTATGGATGTAGGGCCCACAAACTAGAAACAAATTGATAACCCTTAGAGACTACATGTAATGTCGCCTCTTGTCATATCTACCAACTTTCAGTGGCTAACTTGAGGTAAACATGATATGAGGGGTTAATATAATATGTCTCAACCTCCTAGATGGCATTAAGGAAATGGAGTCAACACAATAAGACTCTCTTGACATCCTTGAGGTGCCACAACACCTCCAGGAGTAGCCAAACCCCTCTAGGTGTCCAACCCCTAAGATAACTCACTTGTTCATTGCCATAGAGCCCCAGTCACTCCCTTTCAAAGGCCTCCACGTGACTATGGGTTCCCAAATTCTCCCAAAGGTTTGCATTAGTGTTGCTTTCACCTTTTTCTACGAGTGTTGTGCCAACGACTATGAGAATTAAAGCTACTTTCCATGGTTGGGGCTAAGCCTCTACAGATAAATCCATGAAACTTCCACAACTCATAAAATATATGAAGACAATGCTTTTATACCAAAAAATGGAACCAAGACTTGACATGACCATCCCCAACGGGGGATAACATTCTATTGAAAAGTTGTTAGCTATGAAACCTATAGCTCATGAATGCAAGTTTGAACACAAGGGACTAGAAACTTATACAAGCTTTAACAATAAGGGTCCCTCCCTTCTATCATTAGTTCTCTTAACAACAATTAGATATTGCATTCATTATTTATTCAATTATGAGTAAAAAAATGAATAAATGGATGACTAATATTTGTCATACAACCATATCAATTGGATAGTTCTATGGGCTGGTTGATACTACCCTGGGGATTTTCGGCCACTCCTAAGTTTGTCATCAGCCTGGTGGAATCTCTATGCTTTTGGGGAATGTTCGTTGCAAGGGTAGTCCTCTTCATTTTTGGAACAGGGTTAGGTGTAGGCAGAGCCAAACCTCCTTCGAGAGCAAATATTAGTTCCTCCTAGCTTGATTGTTGCTGGCGAGATTGTAGCTAACTATCATCCTAATCAAACAGTGGTGGCTTACTATGGCTTCTATGTGTCCAGACCATCTTAGCTTCTGAGTGGTGTCGTGATTGTATGTTTTACAAGGTTCTAAGGTGGAGTAGACAACGATGGAATGATGGAAATCCCTCTTCCAACTAATACGGGTGGTGAGGGTTTGTATGTGGAATTGGATGAAGGTAGCTCCACACTACCCTCTTAGCTGGTGGACATAGTGAATAAACTACAATAGGAACTAGTATAACCTGGGAGAAGTAAAGAAAAATTACTAAAATCCAATGTAGAGCATGAGATAATGTTCAGAGAGTAGATAAAAAGTTCTAGTCACAGAAGCACTAAGGTAGAAGGGATTAAGAGGAAGAAAAGTGGAACAAAATCTACAAAATCTGAAGGTGGAGGGGAGTCAGATTAGATATACCCAAAAGTACAGAAAGGAAATAAGAAGATAGAGTTACAAGGTGAGTTAGGAATATTAATCTCCATAACTTTGATAGGGAGAAATAGGAGGATGTAGAGGATTTTCTATTGAACATGATCAAGTACTTTCAGGTGTATGAATATGAGAGTAATTTGAAGGCTTATCTAGATATCTATCAGCTACAAGGTAAAGATACCTTGTGATGGGAAGAGGTAAAAAGCGTACATTTTCTAGAAGAGAAGATAGCATCCTAGGAGGAATTTCAAAAAAAAAATTAAGTCACACTATCTTAGTGAGCATTACTATGATTACCATGCCAAATAATTCCATGAACTGAAGCTGGGGTAACTAACCATCGACAAGTTCATGGTAAAGTTTACAAACCTAGAAAGATATGTACCCTATCTTAAATAAGAAAAGGCCAAAATGCAGTGGTTCTTAAATTGTTTATCCGCCTCTTATAAAGAGAGAATCGAGTTTAATCGACCAAAATAAATGGATGAAGTAGTAACAAAGGCTAGGTTATGTTACGAAGAGTTTGAGAATAGAAGCGAGGGTGGAAACTTGTGGGAAAATGAGGATAGGAGCAAGCTAGAGGGAGTTTTAAAAGATAGAAGCCCTCTTACCTGAAGAATTTTGGTAAGGGTCATCAAGGAAATAAGTTTAACAAAGGAAATGCACCTCCACCTTCACAACTTTACATGGGATTAAAACCCACAAAACCAAACAACAAGAACAATAATTTCATAAAATATTAGGAACCATTAAAATATTGGGGTTGTGGTGAGCCACCCCTATTAAGAGATTGCCCAGATATTCCTAGATTTGTTTAGAACATTCAAGCAATCCAAGAAGAAACGACAATAAATGGCATTGCTATAAATATTCCTAGGAATAGTACAATATTGGAAGATAGGCAAGTCGAGCATCAATCTACCATGGTTCAAATCAAAGGTACTATATGAAACCAAATTGTGTCTGTTTTAATTGATCCCACGACTAGTTTTTGCTATATTAGCCCTCAAATTGTAAAAAAATGTGATTTAAAATCTAAAAATTTTAGGAATTCTTAGTTGGTCTGGTTGGTGATGGATACCAAAAGAAGTCTAACCAATCAAATTAGACAATGTGTTATTAGTTTAAATGGGTATCGTACATCAACAAATTTAAATATTCTTCCCTTAAGTTCTTATGATGTGCTAATAGGCATGGATTTGGTATAAAAATAGGGAGTTGATATAAATCATTTAGAGAAAACAGTCCAATGTGTAGGTCAAGGTTGACAGAATTGGTTAGTTAGGGGAAAACAAAACCAATATCAATTTTAGAAATTTGAGCACTAGAGTTGAAAACAAGTGTTGGGAAAGGGTGTCATATCTATATGGTGAATGTAGAAACTAGTGAAAAGTTAATAGAAAAAAGAAAAACTAAATAGTTTAACTGCTATTGAGGAATTTAAATATATTTTTCCAGAATAAATTCTTAGACTACCCCCATATAGAGATATAGATTTCACCATCTACTTTGTTTTGGGTGTTGTTTTGGTGTCTAGAGCCCCATATACGATGAGCATACCAGAAATACTATATTAAAAAATGCAGTTTCAGGATTTGTTGAATAAGGGTTATATCAAGCCTAGGGGTATAATAGGGGGGATAATATGGGGTACCAAGGGAGGTATCCAAGGTAATAATGTAATAATAGGATGGGCCATAGTAATAAATAAGGTGGTTAACCCATATCATGTAAGGGACCACAAGTAGTTAGTAATAATGTAATGGGCCCATGGTATTAGTCGATGGTATGAGGGAAACATGGTAATGATCCATGGTATTGTATGTTGAGCCTATATAGAGGCAAGACTCATGTCAAGAAATATAGTCAAGGATTATTGTATGTACAAGCATATGGCTCGTGGAGTGTTCTCCTTCCTTAAGGAGTGAATATATGGTGTTGCCCTACCTTAAGGGTTTGATCAATAAGGAATCATTTCATATTATTTCTGGGTTTATTTTCATTATCTTATATTTTCATATTAGATCTATAATATTTTTGGGTAAGATCTACAAAAATTGGTATCAGAGCTATAACAAGTGGTATCAGAGCTACAACAAGTGGTACCAAAGCACTTTCTTGGGAAAAAAAGTGGAGAATTTTGTTTCTGGAGAATTCTGTGGGTGGCGAGTTTGCAGATCAGACCTGTATGTTTTTGTGCAAGATCTACAAAATCTAATTGCAGATCTAGATTCTATGCGACAAAATACCCAATTTCAAAAAAAAAAATCGGTTGAATCAAAGTCTGAATGAAGGAGATATCGGTGATTTCAAAATCAGTGGAGTTGTAGACAATTTTTCAGGGCAGTGAGATTGCGGGGCAGATCTAGACATTGTGGTGTACGATCTGCAAAATATAATTATATATCTGGATTCTATGTGAAAAAATATCCAATTTCAAAAAAAAAATCAGTTGAATCGGAGTGCGGATGAGGGCGATATAGCTTAGTTAAAATCAGCTCTTTTTGCAGAAATTTTGGTGACTGCGGGAGAGTTGCAGCACAGATCTGAAATTCCAGTGCTTGGATCAAGATTTCTATCATATGGGTAGATGCAGAATGATTGTTCCATTTCTGAAAATAGGTCATAATAAGGATTCTGAGCAATATTGACTAAATTGTGACAATTTCAAATTTGCGCCAATTTTTTTGTGATGGCGGGCCTATATCTGAATTTGGAGGACTTGTATGCATTTGATGGCTCTCATCCAGCGAAATGGCTAGCACAAATGGATAAATGTTTTAGAGTGAATTACATCAATGATTATAATACTCAGCTGAGTGTGGGACAAATGTACTTGGACAATTGAAGATTGCAATGGTGGCAAAGGCATCAACGTAGCCTTCGAAGGCCCTTGACTTGGGACAAATTCACAAAATCTCTTACGGACCACTTTGACCATAAAGCTAATCTTGTCGATAAGCTCACACAGACAGACACACAGCCTAGCAAAAATTTTATTTTTACAGGAAAGAAGGAAACCAAAGAACCTAAATGGCTATTTTCGGCTGGTATCTCCTTATTATAGGTTCATGGATTGATTCAAAAGGGGAAGATCATTGTTTCTATAAATCCTAGCTGCAAGCATAATTTCATCAATGTTAATTTGGCAAAAAAATTGAAAGTTCCCATAAAACACATTGAAAAAACACAGGTGGATGATGAGGATGTCGAAGTGTATAAGGATTTGAAGATTTATATGGATAAGTATGTGTTGCATGGTGATTTCTATACTTCGGAGACAGATAATTTGGATGTTGTTTTGGGATACCCATGGATGGAATCAGTGGGTACTATAAATATTAATGTGCAGAATAAATTCTTGAAGCTCTGGCATAAAAAGAAGAAAATTACATTACAGGATATTTCCATCAATAAAGAGGTAGAGTCCACAGAGGTTGACGCAGAAGATGTTCCAGGGACTGACATATCAGATGATGAGAAGTTGATGGTCGAAAATCAAACACAAATAGAGGTTGAAGCCAAAAAGGTAACAGGTGCTGACACATCTGATGAGGGTTCAGTGGTTGAAGTCATATTGGAAAAGAAGACACCACAACAGCCACCATAGCAGGGTGAATTAATGAAAAAGACACTGTGGGTTAAAACTTCAACATATCATCACCCACATCACCCCGCAAGAAAACAACCATCAAGATGGAAACCAATTAGCCACACGAACAACAACCCCCACAGGACAGATAGAGAGGAGCGAAGATCCACCTACTACACATCTACACAGAAGAGATACCACAGTCAACTACCATCTCAAGCGAGCGAGGCACCAGCGGGACTGAGGTTTCACCTTTCTCTTGGATGGCTAGATGCATGTGCATGGTACCAGTGGACTACTCTTTTGAGTAGATCTTATTATTTGTGTTCTTTCCATGTTTCAGGGATGAAACATGCTTAGGGGGGTGGAATGTTATATACCTAGGGGGCATAATATGGGGTACCAAGGGAGGTATCCAAGGTAATAATGTAATAATGGGATGGGCCATAGTAATAAATAAGGTGGTTAACCCATATCATGTAAGGGACCACAAGTAGTTAGTAATAATGTAATGGGCCCATGGTATTAGTCGATGGTATGTGGGAACCATGGTAATGATCCATGGTATTGTATGTATGAGGCCTATATAGAGGCTAGAGACTCCATGTCAAGAAATATAGTCAAGGATTATTGTATGTACAAGCATACGGCTTGTGGAGTGTTCTCCTTCCTTAAGGAGTGAGTGTATGGTGTTGCCCTACCTTAAGGGTTTGATCAATAAAGAATCATTTCATATTATTTCTAGGTTTATTTGCATTATCTTATATTTTCATATCAGATCTATAAGATTTTTGGGTCAGATCTACAACAATTGGTATCAAAGCTATAACAAGTGGTATCAGAGCTACAACATTTTACAAGTGCTACACATAACTCGATTGGATTATGGCTAAACCAATGAGATTAGAATGCCATCTTACCCCTGGCTGTCCTTGTTCTACATATGGGTCTGGGCTTCTCTAGACTTGACTCCTTCAGTGAGTGCTCTGAGCTTCTTGAGCTTCTAGCTTCTTTGACTCTCTCATAATTCTGTATTTATCTCTGGAACATGTTCTCCTGTCTTCGACACACCTCAGACAACTAGCCACAGCTCAATCATTCGATCTCTTGTTATGCTGCAACTTCACTACAGCCTCGTGGCTCTTTAGAAATCTATTAGAGCTCTCATGTGCTACAGCTCTACCTCCAACCTCTAGTAGCTCTGCCTATTACAATGAGCTCAATTTGAGTCTCACACAACAGATACAATGAGTAGGACTTTAATTCGATCCCCCGAGTCTCTCTGGAGTACACAGACTCTCCTACTCTATCTTAACCGTGGCTCACATGATACCTTTGCTTCTTCAGGTTAGCTTGGATCTGGTTTCTCTGATTCCAAGTCTTCTTACTACTTCTTGTGTTGCCCCACTTCCTCCCTGTCAGTCTGTGGCTTTAAGCCAATCCGTTCCCTGACTGTTCATTTCTGCTACTCTGCTTTCTGGTTCCCTGCCTCTGTCCATTTGAATTCCTTCCTTCGGTGGTTAAAGTAATTACATAATGCCTTATAGGGAGGTGGTGCCTATTCTGTTAACACGTGAGCGTGTCAAGTTCACCAGAGACACTCGATCATTTGAAACGGCCATTATTTCCATTTACTCCAAGAATGCCCATGAAACAAGGATGTCTGCCAACTCATTTTCCACGTCAGACTTCAAAATCCTGCACAATATGCTTTATAACTTCGTAGAATATGGTCATCTATCACATCACATCTTTGTTGTTGATCTAGACCATCCGGATCCTACGGTCATCGCACATATTGGGTAGATAACTTGCTCGATGCTTAACAATTCGATGTGAGCAGTTTTCTCTCTCTTTCGACAGACACGTGTCACTCACTGTATGGCATCAAGCAGGACTCAGTCTAAACCACTTAACACTCAAATTCCTTCTGAGATCCTACTGGTTTCTATGGAATCCTGGCTCAGACAAAACCAAAACAATTTCTGTTGTATTTCATGATTTTTCGAGTCCAGGCACATGTGGTTGTCATTCTTCGAGGGGTTTTCCCTGCGATATGTGATTAGCCTTGTTTCTAATTTCATATTAGGTTCCTCCCTCATTGACTTAAACCATCATTGGCATTGCTAATTCACGACATCGCACATTACCACGATCCGCCACTCTGTGTGGTTCTATCGATGACCCTCATTGATCTGCGCTCATCGAAGCTAGCAACTGTCATGAGTATTCCTCTGATAAGAAGGATCTTCACAAGATTTTTTATATTTGGCATAATTATAGAGATTTCACAAACACTTAGACAGTTTCAGGATCCATTTTGGATCACACCTTCCCACTAAAAGAACTTTTTGTCCACCAAAAGACTGATATACTAATCTGAGCAGTAAAATGAGAGTAACAACACCCTCTTCTTTCAGCCTCCCTACACTTACCTTTGCATAGTGCCTCTGAACCAAAATTTCTTACCACTTCCCTTCTTTGATGGGTTGGTCATCTTGGGAAGACCTGTTTTCCTCCTTGACATCATGTAGAACTTTTGCTGTGAAGTTTACAGAAGGTAGTTTGATCTTCTTTGCCTTGATCCTTGATTGAAGGTGGCTCAAATGAATGTGAAGTACATCTACTCCACAAAACTTCCATTTGTACTTTTTGGAAAAGCTGCCAGCAACGACTGTTAACAATAGAAGGCATACAGACAATAACTGGATGGACTAACTCTTGCTTGAACGAAGAAACAGATTCCACATCTTGTGAACCCTTCCATGTCTTATATCTGCATACAAATGATTGACTAGGTAACAAGCCAATAAAACATGACTTTACAACAAATGACTCTTCAAGTCAAGCATGTAGGAAAAATACCTTTAGGAATCTTTTCCAAAAGATGAAGCACTTCACCATTATCTAGATTTTGGAGACCAAGTTAACTTCTCCCAAGTCAACATCACATGCATGCTTAAAACAAAGTAATCAACCCTGCAAGTTAATTACATATACATGTTTGAATACAAGGAAATCATTGGCATCCCTGTGTTCATGCAAATCATTCTCATGCATTCATTTCATCCTTCAACCCTCACTTAGGTACATTGTACTTTCGAAGCTAAAATGAACATAATGTTACACAAATAAAGTGAGTTTCCTACTCAACTTATCTCCATTTACCATTTTGGTAAGATCGTGCAGCTTGCATTTATTCCACAAAGAAATGAAAACAGATGCATCAACATACATGCAATATTAATTGGATAAGAATTCTAACCATTTCTTACTAATCCATTTCAAAGGTCCTCCCTTTCTTTGCACATTAGCATTAATATGTGAATCATCCTGAAACACATCAATCATGGAATCTTTACTTCCATCCCTACCATTTTCTTTCTCCACCTTCTCCTTTAGCTTTGGTGGAAGCAGTACTAGATTCAAAGTCTAACACCTTTCAACAAGATGCCCTTGCTTATGGCAGTAAGTGCAGAACATGTGCATCCTTTTGATAGCACGCTTTGCCTTCTCTTGTGGACCCTTTGCTGCTTGCTTCTTTTCCTTCTTCTTCTTCCCGTATCTGGCCATTTTCTTCCAACATCTAGAAACATCATGGTTATGTAAACCACAAAAGGAACATGTAACTCCTTTCCCATACTTATGTGTAAATTCATCATGCTTTCCAAAATCAAAAGAAATGTGTTTAGAACTAGATTTATACCTGCCTCTTTCACCTTTATTGCCTTCATTAGGAGGTGAAGCAAATGAAGAAGTGGCTCCCTTTGGAACACCATCAAACTCTTCATGGTTTTTAGAGTCTCCCCAACTCTCTGGTTCAAGTGTGCGATTCTAAACACCTACATCACGCAATTCATGTTTCAATCTATTCCATTCCTCTTGTATGCAACTTTCACACTTCTGAGGTAGAGGACATGAAATGAAACTCCTTCTTGGGACTATTTCACGGGCTTTCATCGAAGTTTTAGAATTCTCTGCATAAGACTATCCATAGCCAAGACCCAAATATTTTGGCCTTTCGTCAACCTTTACTCGTTCAACAATACCTTGTGCATGCTTTCGCAAGCTCTTTCCTTCATATCCCATCTTGGACATTAGCTTGGGACCTATTCCTTTAATATGTTTCTCAAACGAACCAAAACAAGTATTCTTGGAGGAATTTGAAGAAAAACTGGAATGGTCTACCTCTTTTCCAAGCTAATACTTCACAAAGGCTTCTTTGGCAAAAAATAGTTGTGACTCCAACTCATGCATCCTTTTCAGGTTCAGATTCACAATGTGAAGTTGCCTCTTCATTTCCTATAATTTGCCAAAAAGCAACAACTTCTCTTCTTGCACAAAATTCAATTGCTCTCTAATTATGCTGCTCTTCCTATCATCCTGATACATTTCTCTCACCATATCCATCATGGTGGACAAGTCTTGCTTCATTTCTTCATCAAAGACTCTTGCGAAGAAAGAATAATTTGAGGACTTACTTGTAGATGTTGTCATTATGCCAATGAAGAAAAGAACTTCAAACAATATTAACAAATAACTTATTCAAGCAACCTTTTGTAACAAACCTCTTGTGCTTCAAGGATTTCTTTGAGGTCCTTTAGGATAAGAAGAATGCCTTCACCCATTCTTCCTTATTTTCCTTCCTAGACTGAGCTATCAATAGCTTTTCCTTGACCTATACAAACTCAAACAATAGTAAGTCTGCAACCAAACATACGATTAATGAGGCAATCAATCCTTGACTGTCCAAACAGCTTTCCGACAAGCAATATTTTCCTTGTCAATTAGGCATCCTGATACAACCTTCTTTGAATGTGGGGTTAATTAATCTTAAGCTCTGATATCACCTGATCTGAAAATAGGGCTCCTTAGCTTCTTCCCTAACTTACAAGAACCTCTCCCACTTCCAACACTTAAAATTTTTCCAAGTCTTAATAATTAACCAATGGATAATTAAGAAATGCTTGAGAAATATAGGTGTATGCTTGTATTTGTTTTTTATTGTTGAGTGCTTATGTTCATTTGCTTATGCTGATGTGAAAACACAAATAACAGTAAATAAAGCAGCAATTCAACAAACCCATAAGACAACAGTATAATATCGAGTTCAACTTGATATCTTGGGCTACGTCTCCTTGAGCTCTAATCAACTCGATTAGGCTCTCTAAGGTTATGTCTTCAATTCTTTTACAAGTGCTACAATTAACTCCATTGGTTTAGGGCTAAACCGATGGGCTTAGTATGCCATCTTACCCCTAGTTGTCGATGTTCTGCATACAGGTCTGGGCTTCTCTGGACTTGACTCCTTTAGTCAATGCTCTGAGCTTCTGGAGCTTTTGGCTTCTCTGACTCCCTCAAAATTCTGCATTTGTCTTTGGAACTCCCTCTCCTATCTTTGACACACCTTGGACAACCAGCCACAGCTTGATCATTCAATCTCTTTTTGTTCTGCAACTTCACTATACCATCATTGCTCTTTAGAAATCTATTAGAGCTCTCAGGCTTTGCGACTATGCCTCCAACCTCTAGTGGATTTTCCTATTACAGTAAGCTCAGTTTGAGTCCGACACAGCAAATACAATTAGTAGGATTGTACATGAATCCCCCAAGTCTCTCTAGAGTACACAAACTCTCTGGAGTACATAGACTCTCCTACTTTGCCTTAACCTTGGCTCATTTGCTGCATTTGCTTCTTTTGGTCACTAGTTTCTCCACTTCTAGGTTTTCTTACTGCTTCCTGGGCTGCCCCCCTTCCCCTATGACAGTCTATGGCTTTAACCCAATCTGCTTCCTTACGCTTCTCTACTTTCTAGTTCCCTACTTCTGTCCATTTGAATCCCTTCCTTTCATGGTTACAGTAACTACATAACATGTTTTAGGGTGGTGGCCATCTATTCCTTTAATATATGAGCATGTCAGGTTCACCAAAAACACTCGAACATTTGAAAAGACCATTATTTCCATTTACTCCAAGAATGCCCGCGAAACACGAATCTCTGCGAACTCATCATCCACATCGGGCTTCAAAATCGCACACAATCTATTTTATAACTTTGTCAAATCTAGTCATCCATTGAGTTGCATCACTGCCATTGATATGGACCCTCTAGATCCTACAGTTATCACACATATCGAGCGGATAACTTGCTCGATACTTACCCACCCGATCTGAGAAGTTTTCTCTCCCTTCCGCCAGATGCATGTCACTCGCTGTGTGGCATTATGTGGGACTCGGTCTAAATTGCTTACCGATCGAAGCCATTTCAAGATCCTGATGATTTCTTTTGAATCGTGCCTCGGAAAAAATGAAACACTTTATGCTATCTTTCATGAATTTTCAGTCCTGGGCACATGTGGCTCTCCTTCTTCAAGGGGTTTTCCCTATAATGTGCGATTATCCTTATCACTAATCATATGTGAGATTCATCCCTCATTGAATCAAACCGTCGCTGACTTTACTAATTAGCAACATCATGCATTACCATGGTTTGCCACTTTGCGCGCTTTAATTGAAAACCCTCATTGATCCATGGTGATTGCAGTTAGAAACTTTCATGAGGATTCCTCTGATAAGAAAGATCTTCACAATATTTTTAATATTTAGCATAATTATAGAGATTTCACAAAGACTTAGAGAATTTTAGGATCCATTTTGGATCATGCATTCCCACTAATAGAACTTTTGGTCCACCAAAAGATTGATATTTTTATCTGAGCAGTAAAATGAAAGTAACAACACCCTCTTGTTTCAACCTGCCTACACTTGCCTTTTCATAGTGCCTCTGAACCAAAATCTCTGACCACTACCCTTCATGGATGGGTTGGTCGTCTTGGGAAGAATTGTTTTCCTCCTTGATTTCATATAGAGCTTCTGCTATGAAGTTTACAAAATGTCATTCGAACTTCTTTGCCTTGGTACTTGATCCAAGGTGGCTCAAACAAATCTGAAGTACATCTGCTTCACAAAAATTCCATTTGTACCTATTGCAAAAGCTACCAAAAATGATTTTTTAACAACCGCCATACAGAGAACATCTGGATGGACTAACTTCTACCTCAACAAAGAAATAGATTCAACATCTTGTGAACCCTTCCATGTCTTATATCTACATACAAATGATTGACTAGGTAACAAGCCAATAAAACATGCCTTCACAACAAATGCCTCTTCAATTCAAGCATGTAGGAGAAGGAACTTTAGGACTATTTTCCAAAAGATTAAGTACTTCACCATTATTTCAATTTTGGAGACCAGGTTAACTTCTCCCAAGTCAACATCACATGCATGCTTAAAACAAAGTAATTAGCCCTGTAAGTTAATTACAGACACATGTTTGAATACAAGGAAATCAATTGCATCCCTATGCTTAAGAACATCATTCTCATGAATGCATTTGATCCTTCAACCCTTGCTTAATTATAGTCTACATTCGAAGCTAAAATGAACATAATGTTACAGCAACAAAGTG
The DNA here is from genome assembly GCA_000404065.3 of Pinus taeda. Lineage (NCBI taxonomy): Eukaryota > Viridiplantae > Streptophyta > Pinopsida > Pinales > Pinaceae > Pinus > Pinus taeda. The sequence goes on along the minus strand of APFE030935066.1, from coordinate 221,138 downwards.
AGTTTCCTACTCAACTTCTCTACATTTATTATTTTGGTAAGATCCAGTAACTTGCATTTATTCCACAAAGAAATGCAAATAGATGCATCAATAGACTTGCAATCTTAATTGGATAGGAATTATAACCATTTCTTACCAATACATTTTAAAGTTCCTTCGCTTGTTTGCACATCAGCATTAATATGTGAATCATCCTAAAAGACATCAATCATGGAATCTTTATTTCCATCCCTGGCATTTTGATTCTCCACCTTCTCCTTTAGCTTTGGTGGAAATAGTGTTGGATTCAAAGTCCAACACTTTTTAGTATGATGCCCTTGCTTATGGAAGTAAGTGAAACACATGTGCATCCTTCTGACAACATGATTTGCCTTCTCTTGTGGACCTTTGGCTACTTCCTTATTTTCCTTCTTCTACTTCACGTATGTGGCCACCTTCTTACAACATCTAGAAACATCATGATTATCCAAACCACAAAAGGAACAAGCAACTCTTTTCCCATACTTATGTGGAAATTCATCATGCTTTGAAAAATCAAAAGAAATGTGTTTAGGACCAGATGTATACCTGCCTCTTTCACCCTTATTGCCTTCATGAGGACGTGAAGCAAATGAAGAAGTGGCTCCCTTTGGAACACCATCAAGCTCTTCAAGGCTGTTAGAGTCTCCCTAACTCTCTGGTTCAAGTTTGTGCTTCTCTTCCTCCACAAAATTCAACTGCTCTCTAAATATGCTACTCTTCGTACCATCCTCATACATTTTTCTCACCATATCCGTCATGGTGGACAAGTCTTGCTTCATGTCTTCATCAAAGACTCTTGTGAAGAAAGAAGAATTTGAGGACTTATTTGTAGAAGTTTCTGTTATGCCAATGAACAAAAGAACTTCAAAAAAGAATAATAAAGAACTTATTCAAGCAATCTTTTGTAACAAACCTCTTGTGCTTCAAGGATTTCTTTGAGGTCCTTTAGGATAAGAAGAATGCCTTCAACCCTTCTTCCTTCTTGTCCTTCCTAGACTGAGCTATCAATAGCTTTCCCTTCACCTATACAAACTCAAACAATAGTAAGTTTGCAACCAAGCATGTGACTAATGAGGTAATCAATCCTTCACTATCCAAACACCTTTCTGACAAGCAATATTTTCCTCGTCAATCAGACATCCTGATACAACCTTCTTTGAATGTGGGGTTAATCAATCTTAAGCTCTGATACCACCTGATTTGAAAATGGGGTTCCTTAGCTTCTTGTCTAACTTACAAGAACATCTCCCACTTCCAAAGCTTTAAATTTTCCCAAGGCTTAGTAATTAACCAATGGGCTACGTCTCCTTGAGCTCTAATCAACTCGATTAGGCTCTCTAGGATTATGGCTTCAATTCTTTTACAAGTGCTACACTTAACTCCATTGGTTTATGGCTGAACCGATGGGCTTAGAATGCCATCTCACCCCTAGTTGTCCTTGTTTTGAATACAGGTCTGGGATTCTCTGGACTTGACTCCCTCAGTGAGTGCTCTTAGCTTCTCGAGCTTTTGGCTTCTCTAACTCCCTCGGAATTCTGCATTTGTCTCTAGAACTCCTTCTCCTATCTTCGACACACCTGAGACAACTAGCCATAGCTCGATCATTCGATCTCTTCTATGCTACAACTTCATTATAGCCGTGTCTCTCTTTAGAAATATATTAGAGTTCTCAAGCTCTGTGGCTATTCCTCCAACCTCTAGTGGCTTTTCCTATTATAGTAAGCTCAATTTGAGTCCCACACAACAAATACAATCAGTAGGACTGTACTTGGATCCCCCAAGTCTCTCTAGAGTACATAGATTCTCTGGAGTACACAGACTCTCCTACTCTATGGCTTTAACCCAATCTGCTTCCTTATGCTTCTCTACTTTCTAGTTCCCTACTTATATCCATTCGAATCCCTTCCTTTCATGGTTATAGTAACTACATAACATGTTTTAGGGTGGTGGCCATCTATTCCTTTAATATATGAGCATGTCGGGTTCACCAAAAACACTCGAACATTTGAAAAGACCACTATTTCCATTTACTCCAAGAATGCCCGCGAAACACGAATCTCTGCGAACTCATCATCCACATCGGGCTTCAAAATCCCACACAATCTATTTTATAACTTTGTCAAATCCAGTCATCCATTGAGTTGCATCACTGCCATTGATATGGACCCTCTAGATCCTACAGTTATCACACATATCGGGCAGATAACTTGCTCGATACTTACCCGCCCGATCTGAGAAGTTTTCTCTCCCTTCCGCCAGATGCATGTCACTCGCTGTGTGGCATTATGTGGGACTCGGTCTAAATTGCTTGCCGATCGAAGCCATTTCAAGATCCTGATGATTTCTTTCGAATCGTGCCTCGGAAAAAACTGAAACACTTTATGCTATCTTTCATGATTTTTCAGGTCTGGGCACATGTGGCTCTCCTTCTTCAAGGGGTTTTCCCTATAATGTGCGATTATCCTTATCACTAATCATATGTGAGATTCCTCCCTCATTGACTCAAACCATCGCTGACTTTACTAATTAGCAACATCATGCATTACCATGGTCCGCCACTTTGCGCGCTTTGATCGAAAACCCTCATTGATCCATGGTGATTGCAGTTAGAAACTTTCATGAGGATTCCTCTAATAAGAAAGATCTTCACAATATTTTTAATATTTAGCATAATTATAGAGATTTCACAAAGACTTAGAGAATTTTAGGATCCATTTTGGATCACGCATTCCCACTAATAGAACTTTTGGTCCACCAAAAGAATGATATTTTTATCTGAGCAGTAAAATGAAAGTAACAACACCCTCTTGTTTCAACCTCCCTACACTTGCCTTTTCATAGTGCCTCTGAACCAAAATCTCTGACCACTACCCTTCATGGATGGGTTGGTCGTCTTGGGAAGAATTGTTTTCCTCCTTGATTTCATATAGAGCTTCTGCTATGAAGTTTACAAAATGTCATTCGAACTTCTTTGCCCTGGTCCTTGATCCAAGGTGGCTCAAACAAATCTGAAGTACATCTGCTTCACAAAACTTCCATTTGTACCTGTTGCAAAAGCTACCAAAAATGATTTTTTAACAACAGCCATACAGACAACATCTGGATGGACTAACTTCTACCTCAACAAAGAAACAGATTCAACATCTTGTGAACCCTTCCATGTCTTATATCTACATACAAATGATTGACTAGGTAGCAAGCCAATAAAACATGCCTTCACAACAAATGCCTCTTCAATTCAAGCATGTAGGAGAAGGAACTTTAGGACTATTTTCCGAAAGATTAAGTACTTCACCATTATTTCAATTTTGGAGACCAGGTTAACTTCTCCCAAGTCAACATCACATGCATGCTTAAAACAAAGTAATTAGCCCTGCAAGTTAATTACGGATACATGTTTGAATACAAGGAAATCATTGGTATCCCTATGCTTATGAACATCATTCTCATGAATGCATTTGATCCTTCAACCCTTGCTTAATTATAGTCTACATTCGAAGCCAAAATGAACATAATGTTACAGCAACAAAGTGAGTTTCCTACTCAACTTCTCTACATTTATTATTTTGGTAAGATCCAGTAACTTGCATTTATTCCACAAAGAAATGCAAATAGATGCATCAATAGACATGCAATCTTAATTGGATAGGAATTATAACCATTTCTTACCAATACATTTTAAAGTTCCTTCGCTTGTTTGCACATCAGCATTAATATGTGAATCATCCTAAAAGACATCAATCATGGAATCTTTATTTCCATCCCTAGCATTTTGATTCTCCACCTTCTCCTTTAGCTTTGGTGGAAATAGTGTTGGATTCAAAGTCCAACACTTTTTAGTATGATGCCCTTGCTTATGGAAGTAAGTGAAACACATGTGCATCCTTTTGACAACATGATTTGCCTTCTCTTGTGGAGCTTTGGCTACTTCCTTCTTTTCCTTCTTCTACTTCACGTATGTAGCCACCTTCTTACAACATCTAGAAACATCATGATTATCCAAACCACAAAAGGAACAAGCAACTCTTTTCCCATACTTATGTGGAAATTCATCATGCTTTGAAAAATCAAAAGAAATGTGTTTAGGACCAGATTTATACCTGCCTCTTTCACCCTTACTGCCTTCATGAGAAGGTGAAGCAAATGAAGAAGTGGCTCCCTTTGGAACACCATCAAGCTCTTCAAGGCTGTTAGAGTCTCCCTAACTCTCTGGTTCAACTTTGTGCTTCTCTTCCTCCACAAAATTCAACTGCTCTCTAAGTACGCTACTCTTCGTACCATCCTCACACATTTTTCTCACCATATCCGTCATGGTGGACAAGTCTTGCTTCATGTCTTCATCAAAGACTCTTGTGAAGAAAGAAGAATTTGAGGACTTACTTGTAGAAGTTTCCGTTATGCCAATGAACAAAAGAACTTCAAAAAAGAATAATAAAGAACTTATTCAAGCAATCTTTTGTAACAAACCTCTTGTGCTTCAAGGATTTCTTTGAGGTCCTTTAGGATAAGAAGAATTCCTTCAACCCTTCTTCCTTCTTGTCCTTCCTAGACTGAGCTATCAATAGCTTTCCCTTCACCTATACAAACTCAAACAATAGTAAGTTTTCAACCAAGCATATGACTAATGAGGTAATCAATCCTTCACTGTCCAAACACCTTTCTGACAAGCAATATTTTCCTCGTCAATCAGACATCCTGATACAACCTTCTTTGAATGTGGGGTTAATCAATCTTAAGCTCTGATACCACCTGATTTGAAAATGGGGTTCCTTAGCTTCTTGTCTAACTTACAAGAACATCTCCCACTTCCAAAGCTTTAAATTTTCCCAAGGCTTAGTAATTAACCAATGGGCTACGTCTCCTTGAGCTCTAATCAACTCGATTAGGCTCTCTAGGATTATGGCTTCAATTCTTTTACAAGTGCTACACTTAACTCCATTGGTTTATGGCTGAACCGATGGGCTTAGAATGCCATCTTACCCCTAGTTATCCTTGTTTTGCATACAGGTCTGGGCTTCTCTGGACTTCACTCCCTCAGTGAGTGCTCTTAGCTTCTCGAGCTTTTGGCTTCTCTAACTCCGTCGGAATTCTGCATTTGTCTCTAGAACTCCTTCTCCTATCTTCGACACACCTGAGACAACTAGCCATAGCTCGATCATTCGATCTATGTTATGCTACAACTTCACTATAGCCGTGTCTCTCTTTAGAAATATATTAGATTTCTCAGGCTCTGCGGCTATTCCTCCAACCTCTAGTGGCTTTTCCTATTATAGTAAGCTCAATTTGAGTCCCACACAGCAAATACAATCAGTAGGACTGTACTTGGATCCCCCAAGTCTCTCTAGAGTATATAGATTCTCTAGAGTACACAGACTCTCCTACTCTATGTACTCCTTTTCAAATTGATAGCAGATGTCATCACATCATAGAGAAAGAGATAGGAATAAATATCATTCATTGTAGCGGTCATTAACTAGTAGATAAGAGAAGGGTTGTTGAAATTGGTTATATACTATACAAACCTAAAACTTATATGCTGACACACACACCCTTCTGAAAGAAACATGTTAACGCTAACTATGTATGCTAACATAGAAAATTTTATACTCCAAAAAGCATTAATCAGTACTCACTAACTCGGTATCATTGTTAAAGGAAAATGATTGTGAACCCAAATTATTTTGGGGAAAGATTTTAGTTTAGTCATCTTATAAGTTAGCACTGAACAATCAGAAAAGAAAACTCAAATTTTTCCATCACGGAAACAAAATGTACATGTATATATATATATATATATATATATATATATATTTAAAATCGATACTTAGCATAGTTCCCATTAATAATTTCATCGTTATAAACAAAATAATAAAAAATGGAAAAAATTAGACTTTTATCATTATGGATAATATAATAAGAGAAAAAATGGAAACAATCATAGTATTATCATTCTAGAGACGAGATTAAAAACTGGAACAACTCATACAATGTGCGGGGTTGAAACCTTAACCCTCCCTCTTAACCATGAGATAACAAATCATGTGCTTTTGTTCTATGACCTGTAAAATACAAGTCTATGAGTCGAAAATGATGAAGCACATCAGTGTCTATAAATTCAAAGGTGCACGGAGGTATGTTCCCTTGTGGAAATTCTAAGCCAAGGTGAATACAAGCCTCAATAAAATGTGAAAATAAGCCAAGCTAAAAACCCTGGCAAGTTCAACGCAGGAGGTACCCACCTATAGAACCAAAGAGGGTGGATTAACCTTACACCCAAATTCATGATGAAATCACAAGGAAAAGAAACCATGTTGAAGGAACCTAATAAGGGATAAAATGAATAAGTTAAATTTGTAATAAATTGTGACAAAAAAAATGAAAACCAAAAAATCACATATAGAATAAGAAGGGACAAAATAAAAGTTACATGTACAGGAGAATTTGGAAATAATGGTCACCTTCAAGCTATCTCGGAGCAATTTAAGAGAGGGGTTTTCATGAAATTCTATAGTAAACGAAAATGCAAACATACCCTTACTAGTTAACTAACCAAGGAATTTTTCTCCCATAGAGTAAACTTCCTGGGTGAGTTCAAGCACAAAAGGGAGGGGCACCTACATGTATACTCAAAACCATAGAGAAAAAAAGAGAGAAAATTAGAACCTCAGATGCTAATGCAATTGATAAAACATGTGGTTGAAATGTTAATACATTCACATAAAGTAGTCATACCTACAAGAGGGGCATAGACCTTAAGTCACCTAGGTAGAAGGATTGCCTCTCATACCTAGAGAAAAAGCCTACAAAACAAAGCAATTTCTTAACCTTTTTCAGGTAACCACATTGGAACAGAAGATAAGAGAGTTTTATCAAGTGATGATCTTACATCGTAAGTGGTAGTTGTCATGATGGTGCTAAATAATTAGGTAGCGAGGGTTGAAACATCCACAAGAAGCTCTATATAGAGCCGAGGTATCACCCTCGTAGAACCCTAGCCAATGCGTCGATAAGTTATCAAGTGAAAGGAATATGATGGGGCTAGGGTTAATACACTTGTAGAATCACTATAGATTTTACCTACATAAATCTCTACCCTTGGTTACCAGTACCTCGAGTAGTGAGCAGACACGTGAAGGGTGTGGTATGCATGTGAATGGAGATGAGGTGTAAGTAGGAGAGTGTGGGAGTTTAAAGGTAGTACAACCACGTTTAAGGAGAGGTGTACACTTCGAAAATTGGTGGCCACCCTACCCTAGATGCATAGTTAACATATAGTTGCACCATAATATTATGGTTATTAGTGGATAAGGTACAATTATAGTCACTAAAAGAGGAACATGGCAACCATCATAACATCCAAATACTTCAAAATTTGACCTTATCTCAGTATGAGATTGGGGGTTAATAAATTTACCATCAGTTCCCCGATAACACTTAATTGGAAAGTCAAGTATCTTTACCAAGGTTCCTGCACTATTGATCCATGCATCACAAACATAAACAAAATATAAATAATTGGTTATGTGCATAAATGTAGATATAAGCCTTATGTCATTCCACATTATTTGAGAGAAAATTAGCAAAAGTTTTATTAATATTGAAAAAAATAAGTTTCCCTTAGTCCATGTATTTAAGGAGCATATTACAATGTGTAATCTTAGGTGTATGACAAATAGTATCAGAGCTCCAATCACTACACTGGGCCTCGGGGGCACCATCATAAATAAATATAATATACTGATAGAGATTGTATGTTGTGTAATGCATTGAGGTGGAGTAGACAGTGAAGGAAAGATAGAAAGCCCTCATCCAACTATTATGGGTGGTGACGATTTGTATGTGGAATTGGGTGTAAGTAGCACTTCGATACCCCCCCCTAGCTGGTGGATATAGCAAATAATTTGAAATATGAAATAGTACAACTTGGGAGTAGTAATGAGTAATTACTAAAAGCTAGTGTTGAGCAGGAGAGAATGTTCAGAGAGTGGATGGAAAAGTTGAGCCACAAAAGAATTGAGCCGAAAGGGCTAAAGAGGAATAAAAGTGAAACAAAACATGAGAAATCTGAAAGTGTAGGAGATTTGGGTCAGATATCCATAAAAATATAGAAATGAAAGAAGAAGATAGAGTTATAAGGTAAGTCTAGGAAGATTGAACCCCCTGCCTTTGAAGGGGAGTATTAGAATGATGGAGAGGCTTATCTACTGAATATGATCAATTACGTTCAGGTGTATTAATATTAGAGTAATGTGTGAAGGATTTAACCATATAGAGAAATTACCTACATACAAATTTTGAAAATATAAAATAAAAAAAAGGGAGATCATAAAATATAAAATAGATATAAAAATAGATTTTCCCCATGGACCCCAAAATTGGGACTACTAGATTGATTTTTCATTATATTCCTTTCAATGTTACAATAGATATATATACATGATGAAGCATCAATAAACCCCAATCCATTAACCATGGATTAGAACATAATTGTAGTTCCCATTACTAGATCTACAAAATACCATGGAGAAAAAACCATCATGCCCAAAGCGATGTGTGAAATCCATGCACAAAACCATAGGTAGGTCTAGCCACTTAATATAGGGTCCAAAAAAACTAAAAAATCCCAAAAGATTTTATATCGCACTAGCACCTTCATAGTTATCTGGTATATACTAACATATGACTTAAACATCAAGAAAAACCAGACTTAATCAAAAATATAAAATAAAGCACTAGAAAAGTGATGTTCTAACTTCTCTTGTAGGGCTTATACTCCAAGGGCTTATACTCCAAGGGAACTACTGTCATGAAACCTCGCTTCCTACCATATATATAAATTTCAAATATTTATTCCACTCTAACCCTATTCCATTTTCTCATTGTAGGGGTATTCAGTGTTCCAGTTCATTTTGATTCTATTTCCAATGAGCTACATGTGGAGTTGCCTAAATTTCAACGAGCAGGAGAGAGTGTTGCAGTTCGTCTTTTTCCATCTCGGAAAAAAAAAACACTCATCAAGGATGGGAATTGGTAGATATCTGTTCCATGCCTAATTTGTAGGCTTTTTATTAGGGATGCAATTATATGGCTTCTCAACAGCCTCATCAACAAATTTCGTGGGTGTTCAGAATAGTGTAAATTTTTTTAGGAACATTGTGTATGAAACTTTACTATCCTTTCAACTCTTTTTTCGAATACTACCATAGAAGATAATTCAATTCTATCAGAGTATTTGGTCCCAACTTCATATTTGTGCAGACATTGTGAAAAACGTGTTTGCAGTTGTGATGCAACCTTAGGAAATGTCTAATTATTGTTTGAATTTTTTGAGTGTGAGCAACCACATAACCATAGACTCATGTTTGACAAGTGTGTATATCATGTAGAAACACTTATTCCATGTGGGTTCTGATTCCAATTCTGCCAGTAACATTACTATTGATTATGTATTTCAAGATCAAGGAGTTGACCACGATTAGTGTACCTCGTTTATGGAATAGCAATTTCTAGGATCTCATGCAGTTTATAGCTAAAATTCAACAATTTTTTTTTTTTGATATCTAACTTTATCATGCAATTTGTCTAGTTTCTATTTATCATCATGTTTGGCAAGTTTGTAGTAGCCTAGTAACCAATCAATTGAGTGCTAGAGGGGCAATTGCATGCAACATTAAGCCTAGCATAATAGATGATTCAACTCTATTAGAGTTTTTGGGCCCAATTTTAGATTCAACAAAAACATTACAAAAGAACCCATTCCCCAAAGAAGAAAGTTTCTTGAAAGTTAAATTGGTGACAATTTTCTCATGTTTTGTGATAGCCAAAAGCTTATATTTTGCATTAGAGATGATTCAACCATATTAGAGTTTATGGGCTTAGGTTTAGATTTGTGCACACATCGTGAAAAAAATGTTTGCAGTTGTCATGCAACCTTGGGAAATTTCTACTTACCATTTGAATTTAGTGTCAGCAACCATATCAATGCAAACCAATGTTTGAAAATTTTGTATATCATGTAGAAACATTTATTCTATTGTGGATTCTAACTCTAGTTCTACCAGTCACATTATTGTTGATTATGTAAATTAGGAAGAGGGAGTTGACTAGGAGTAGTGTAGATCCTCTATGGAATAGTAATATATAGGATTGCATGTAGTTTACAACTAAAATTCAAAAAAGGTTTATTTCCATACTTAAGTTTATCATGGAATTTCTTTAGTTTATACTTTACATCATGTTTGAAAAGTTTGCAATAGCCTCCTATCCAATTTATCGAGTGCCAGAGGGGTAGTTGCATGCAAAATTTTTGACTTACCATTTGCTTGGCCATTTTTCTCATAGAAATTGTTGTTGTAACCTAGTTGGAGGAACCAATTCAAGTATATTAGTTGAAACAATTAGTCTGCAAAGTTATACTAGGCAAGTCAACCTATATTTTTCAGCATTGTAGTATTTGCCCTTTATAGTGATATTTATTCAAGGATAACGTATGTCTAAACTTTCTTTGTTCTAGTTAGTAGTAAAGAGTCAAGAGCTACTTTTTACTATTAAATACCATTACTTTTGAGCACATAAATTTTGGTATAATACTATAATCTATATAACATAAAAAATTATTACTTATCCATGTATCCATCTGCTCATATATATACGCATGCTAACATTCATGTGTTTTTTGTTTTCTTACATATATCTTTTGTTGGCAAGTTTGATATCATAAATGTGTGAGATGCCCAAATAATGGCTTTATGGCCATACAAATTCTTAATTTTCATTTACTTCTACTTGCATCTGAGTAGTTGATTTCTTGTTAGGGGTTTGGTAATGCCATTGATGTAACAAGTTAAATTTTCCCCTTCACTACAAATACTGGAAACCAAAATCCATAGAAGTGTCAATTCTAGTGTAAAACTTTAAAAATAATTATGTTATTGCATTTTTTTAATTTACAAAATTAAAATCTGAGACTAACTTTGACAATTCTCTTGCTTTGGATTTCCGTTATTTGTAATGAAGGGAAAATTTTAACTCCTTAGGTCAATGGCATTACCAAACCTCTAATAACAAATCAACTCATTAGATGCAAGGAGAAGTAAATGAAAAACAAGAATTTGCATGGCCATGAAGCCATTATTTTGGATAGTCACGCATTCACAATATCAAACTTGCAAAGCACCAACATATTTCTGAATGAAAGTGAACAATTTAAGGGCCGCAAATTTAAATGCAAAACAAATATGAAGAGAGGATTGATTTATATGTTTACACAGATTAAAGTTAGGTTAATAACTTAAAAAAATGAATAAGAAATTTTTAGATTGTTCAACATGTTGTTCTCAACAAAAAAAAAAATATCCTCATCTATATACCAAATATGATTAACTCTTAATAATATGCAACTAGTTTGTACTCTACCCATCTCCTTTAAATATAATTGAATTTCATTCACTAGCAATAGCCACTATGTTTTCTCACTCTGTTACATAATCATAATCATCCATTCCATCTCCTTTAGGATAAGGGGTGATCAATGCACTATGGTATGAAGTGGTATTGCTACTTGTAGCAATTGGAGAGTCAAAAATATTTAGAAGGTTACTTTTAACCAATCCTAATCAGACACAGTATAAAGATGATATAGGAATGTCGGTGAGGGGATGAAAACCAAGGAGCATCACTTTCCCTATATTGTGGAAAAAAATGAATGTTTTAGTTATCTTTTAGGAAATTAAAGGCCTCCATTTACCTTTCCTTGTAGACATATTTCAACTGAAGCTACAAATTAGCAAGTTAGATGAAAAAAAAATAAGTTAGCCATTTTAGTTCCCGGAAAAGAAATATCATTTTTTTCATGCCATAAAACAAAAGGCTGATTCAACAAAAGATATGGAACATACCATATGTATGAAAGCCATGTGTGACAAACCTTGCACGTGTTTCCTTGAACACCATTTTTTCACTAAGTACAACAGGTATTTTCATGTTTGCACTATCAGTATGTGGTTTGTTGGTTGTCAACATAGATTGGTCATTATAATGGCTCTCATTTTAGATTCTTCATGTTGTGACACTAGGAGAACATGACTATCTTCATGGCTTACTACTTGCACAAGTTATTTTAGTAGTAGGTATTATAAAGCTCGGAGCTCCTCGTCTACCTCGCGTGGAACAAGGTGGTCTCTCCAGAATTATCCTTCTTAAATTTGGAGGTATGTTAAGAGAAAATCCAAGAAATAATGGAGGCTAAGATGGTTAAGGTTTTGGTGAGGGGAGTTTTCTTGAAAGGTTGGTGGGTTTATAGAGGGAATACAAGATATTTTTCTCACAAAAGAAGAGTGGACAAGACAATAACCTCTCTCGCTCAGGCGTGGAGTAGATGGTCGTCTTGCAGGTGTGGATGGTTTTGAAAATTATTTTGATGATGGAATTGTACACCTTGATGAAAGCACTATAGGCCTGCCTTTAGGTGTCTAACGCCTAGATGAGGTTGGACCTGAAGACCTTATACTGGGGTAAAAATATTTTAATGTTGTGGGCCATGTAAACATGGTTGTGGGTGTATATGGAATTCATGATTTAGGGCCTAAATGTATTGAGGATCTTCGACTTGCCATATTTGTCGAGTTATTTGAAGTGGAGGAGATTAGTTGACAAGTAGTTAAGCTATATATCACAATATTTAATGAAGACTCTTTATGCAGATTATTGAGTTGTGCACCATAAGTGATCAATATCAGAAATCATGTAACTCTTGCATTGACAAGGAAAAACTAAGCATTCATTTGTCAATGTCAATATGAAATTTAGGCGTAATACTATAAGCATATCTTAAGTAAAACAACCTTAATAGAAAACAATAATTCCTAGATGAACCATTAAAGAGTGATATTATTAGGGAAATAAACTATGTATTTCTAAATAATTGACAAGTCATTGTTGGAAACATGCATTGCATGTGTTGCCTAGTTTTTTGTAGTTTGAATAGTTGGTTCAAATTGAGAAAACTGGACAATCTTTAAAAAGAAGCGTATAACCCAAGCAAATTTGTATATAGTAAAAGTCTCTACAATTGAAGTCAAACATAAAAAGAGTTAATAAGTCCTCAATAAATCAAATTTATTTAAGAGATGAGATTCCCTTGTTTTAGCACCTTATAAAGGTGTTTGATATAGGCCTCTTACCAAAAATATTCTCAACTACCTTCTAACCAGTGTTAGAATTGAGTGCCTTAAGTTTCTAACATACATTCCATGCCATTGGTAGAATGTAAGTTTGTGAGAATCTATTGCTACTAGAAGGGTGGATTAAGTGCTTGAATAAGACTTGTAATAGTGTTTGAACAACAATGTGACGAGGAAATGGGTTTACCATTGTGGATTAGGAGTGTTAATAATGGTGCTAAATGCATAGTTACATAATGGATTCCTCGTCTGGATGTTAAAACTGAAGAACCAACTTTATTAATCATACTCAGAAGCTCACACTTGAGGAGCTCCACCTAGAGATTGACTCTAGAAAATTCTCTACAAAATTAATCTTACAAACAAACTGGGAAGTTCACACATGAGGAGCTCCACCTAGAGACTGCCTTTGGCAAATGCTCTACACAATTAATATTATAACAAAAACTATATATAGTTTTCACACAAGTAGGGAAGTTAGAACAACTGCCTAAGAAGTAGGAACTAATTCCTAATCTAAGGCTCCAGTGAACCAACTCTCTCCTAAATTACATATTATCCATTATCTACCACACTCACCTTTAATATATAGAGGGGTTCACAAGTATTCCTAACATTTCCCTAAACAACTCAAACTTTATTCGACTGAGAGGATTATTGAAACTATCAACAACATTGTCACATGTACTACTCAATATGTATTTTGTTTGACTGAACTTTATCCCTAACAAAAGGAAACTGTGTATCAATGTGCGTTGTGTTTTGATGAAATATTGGATTATTTTTAGGTTTTATAGAGATTTGGTTGTCACATTTGATAATTTTTTAAACCTTTTTGTTCTTCTCTAGCATCATGGAGAAGTCTCCTCAACCAAATTGCTTCACAAGTTTATGCACACATTGCTTGATACAGAGCTTCTATTGAAGACAAGGATATTATGTTCTTCTTTATGTTGCTTCATGCAATGACCCGAGACCCAATGTTTAATGCATGACTTGTAATGGATTGTCGGTCATCTAGATTTTTGGCCCAATAAGATCATGAAAGACATAACAATCTAACATCAAATGAACCAATATAAATAATTCCAAAGTATAAGTTTCCTTCCAAATAGATTAAGACAACTTTCGCTGCAACCTGGTGACTCTCAAGAGGCTTTGAAATGAATTATATCAATACACTAACCACATAAGCCAAAATCGGCTTAATTGTAGTCAAGTATATTAGACTCCCAACTAGTTGTCGATACAATGTTTCATTTTCCTACTTAGAACCATCATCATTCTAAAGTTTGGTATTCTGCTATAAAGGCATTGTTGTAGTTTTGCACTAACCCATTATGAACTTTTTTAGTAAACTCCTGACATACTTACCTTGTGATAGAAAAGTCTTACTAGAATCCCTTTAGACTTCGAGACCCAAACAATAGTGTAGCTCTCCAAGATATACAGATTATGGTCATTCTTTCTTCTTTTACAATTATGTTGTAGGAAAAATGAATCAATTTTATCATACCATGACCTCGGTGCCTATTTTAGTCGACACAATGCTTTCTTCAATCTACAAACTAAATTTTCTCCCCCTTGTTTAACAAACCCCTTAGGTTGCACTAAATACACTTCATCTTTTAATTTCCCATTTAACAATGCATATTTTACATCTAGTTGGTGTATCATCCAATCATGTTTGGTAGCTAAAGAAATTAATGTTTTAATTATGTTTAATTCAAATACAGGCATGAAGGTGCATGAAGGTTTCCTCATATTCAATACCTTCTTTCTACGAGTACCCCTTTGCAACCATCCTAGCTTTATATTTTCTTATACTCCCATCTGCTTTAAATTTACACTTGTAATTCAACTAGATCCCATGTTTTTTTTAAGTATTGATTCATATTTTGCTTCCATGGTTGCCCTGAGTTCATTATATTGACTAAATTCTTTATAAATAGAGGGTTCAACAACATTTAAAATAATAGTTATAAAAAAATTCTCCCTATGTCTTCTTGGAAACTTAGTTTGCCTACCTAATCTCCTGAGTGGTGGAGTGGCCTCTAACCTATTTTGATCATCCCTTGGTAGGCTTGGCTTGGAAAATGCCTCTGTACCATCCACTTCATTTTCCTATTGTTGTTGTTTCTCATGGTTGTCTTGTGTTTCATAACTCCCTTGTTTCATCAACAAAGACATCTACCAATCTTCAATGGCACTCTCATGGTTACCATCATTGACATATACTACAATATTTATAGCTTTAGGCCAAAATAGATTAGACAAATTCTTACCTTTTAGCATGTTGCGAGCAAACTCGACAAAGGTTCTGTTAAACCTCTCTACAACCTCGTTCTGGTGAGGAGTGTGGGGTACTATGAACCGTTGCAGCATCCCATGGTCTTTATAGTATTTGATGAAACCAACCTTCTTGTATTATCCCCCTTGGTCTTCATAGTGAATATTGATGAGTTTTCATGTCTACTTCTCAATCATGCTTCTGAATTCTTTAAAGTATTCAATATTATGACTCTTTTTTTAAGGAAATATACCGAACTAAATCTCGTATAGTTATCAACAAATAGTAAGAAATAATAGGCACCTCCTAATGACGTCATTTGCATTGGCCCACATAAATTAGTGTGCACTAACTGTAGTATATCTCTCTTCTTTCTATCTACATTTATAGGAAACTCATTTTTGTGGATCTTCCCAAGATCACATAATTAGGAATCGACATGGACATTATTTAAAATATGGGGACCATTAACCATACCTCATTTCAAAAGTAGTTGCAAGCCAATGAAATTAATATGGACAAATTTTTGATGCCATAAATCCTCTGTAGTCATGATGGCAATTCTTGGTGTGTCACACTTCTCACAGTCATCTTGTATTGACCTCCCACACGAACACCTGATGCAATTAGCTTCATAGGATCCAATTTTTTGCATCACACAATAAGATTTAAAAATCTCTACCTTAAAATTATGATTTGTTATCATTGAAACAAAGATCAAATTCTTTTTTATTCCGAGTACATACATTACATTTTGAATATGCCTAATATTTCTGTGAGGCATAATGAAAATAACATTAACATATCCTTTGATTTGTTACCCTCCATTATCACCGTGATAGATGTTTTCTCTAGTGTTGGTCTCTTTGAAATTCTCAAAGCAATTCATGTTTCCTGTCATGTGGGTGGAAGCTCCAGAGTCCACAAACCAAGTTTTTTCTTCATCTTCATCACCGGAAAATGCAGAATCAGATATGAACAGTCTAATATTCTCATTATGTTCTTCATGAGAAAAATCACTTGCATGCTTCTTGTGTCTATGTTGACCTTCATCTAAGTACTTCTTCCGACAATGATTAGCTATATGACCAAATCTACCGCAATAAAAACATTCAGGCCTTGAATCACTTCTACTTGAAGATGTACCTTGAGATGGAGGGGGATTTCTTTGTGGGGTTCATTTGCTTTTCTGTGCTGCATTATCCTTTCGTCTAAAGCACTTCTTCTTTGCACTTAGCACAAGATCTGAGCTCTAGGATTTCAGGATCATCCACCTTTCCTCCTCGTGCATTAGGATCCATGTCAATTCTTCAAACTTGCGGGATTTTTCTCTGGCATTCAACCCGGTGATGAACATTTCAAAGTAGTGAGTCATACATTCCATGGTAATCCTGTCCAAATGAGTGTCTAACACTATTTCCCCAATGCCCCTTAGCTTATTCTTAAGCTAGCTTATTCTTAAGCTCCTCGATACGAGAGATGAATGTTGCTATTGATTCATTCTCTTCCATTTTAATCTAGATAATCTTTCTTTTTAGAAACAATCGGTGATTTGTGTTCTTTATTTCATAAATGTATGTAAGGAATAATGCAAGACAATTTAAGCACCAATTTTTCTCTTTTCTCCATTTTTTCCAACTCATGGATTGTTGTGTTTGTTCTGCCTATAGGTAAAGTTGGCTTCGACTCAACACCAGTTGCAATTACCCATGTGTTTTGACCCTCCACCCAGGTTTGCAACTTAAATTTCCAATTTAAGTAATTGGAGTTGTTGAGCTTATTGCTCTAGATAATCCTCTTTCATTTAATTGTTCATATTAACCATAGAAAAAACAACCTCCGAAAAAAGACAACCAAATCTAAACGACGTCAAGGCACCTTCCCAAAACGCAGGATTAATTACACAAGCCAATATGCCCAAATTCAATTTAATTAGGAAAAATGCTTTTAAATTCAATTAAAAAAAGAGCCCCATTGTTTTTTTTAATTAAAAAAACACTCCTCCTTGCATTAAATGTATGCAACAAAAATATTATAATCCCAAAACATTACAATCACTCGGCCACAACATTATCATGGATCCAACCTCCAAATGGCCGAGACCACGATACGCTTCACGTTAGGCTGTAGCAAATTATGGATTCTTCATACAATTTCACAGCATGAGATTGTGGTTCCCTCAAGTGCATTTACTAATCTACACCTCCTCCTCTTCCGCTACACCAAAAAGCTTCCTCACACTAGTTATCGATTCCATGCACTCTTAAAAAATAAAGGAATCCCCAACAACAACTGATCCACGCAACGACGATGCTCACACACAACCAATCGAACGTTGCATCCACAGCCACGTCATGCCTCCTCAGATCAAATCTCCAAGAGTGGATATGGCCGATCCATTGCTTCGATTTTGACAACCCTTATGCTCAGCTCGAATCAGGAGCTGCACCACAGTGCTCAGACCAGGGCTCACTCCTCCGCTCTTCAACCGAGTGCTTGGCTCGATCTTTAGCCCCACTTCGTTGCTTCACACATACAGGCCCCTCTCCATGCTCACTGCATCACTGAAACAACTCCTACAGCCATGGAAAAGTCCAGAGCAGCCTCCACCCTGGCATTCCAAATTACATTTAGCAGCAGTGCAATTTTTGAAACCAGATCCGTGATTTTAGGGAGTGCTGATCAATTTCCCTATAAGGAAAGCATCCAACAACATGTCTTTACCTTTGGAATCCACGTTGGTGAGATCCAACAACATGTCTTTACCTCTAGAATCCACTTTCGTGAGCGCTCTTATTCTATAGAGGTTTGTCATTACACCAAAACCTTTAACATGTCTTTACTTTTGGAATCAAGGTTGGTGAGCCCCCTTATTCTGTAGAGGTTTGTCATTACACCAAAACCTTTAGTTTTACTCTGTAGAGGTTTGTTATTACACCAAAATTTTTAGGTGTTGGTAAAAGTCCTTATTCCGTAGAGGTTTGTCATTACACCAAAATCTGTAGAGGTTTATCATTACAGCAAAACCTTTAGGTGTTGGTAAACGTTACAAACTAGTAACTAGGATCCCTAGGGTGGAAATTAAGGATTCTATAGAGGTGGGGTGATTCTTCCAACACCTTCGGAGGTTCTGTGTTACACCAAAACCCGCAGGTGTTGGTAAACATTACAAGCCAGTAACTAGGATCCCAAGGCTGAAATTATGGATTCTATAGAGGTCCATTGATTCTTCCAACATATTCATCCAAAAAAGGCATTGATCCACCTAGATGCTATCAAAACAAACTAGCTTTAACTCACAAACCCTTCAGCTCTAATACCATGTTAAATTTGAAGAACCAACTTTATTAATCAAACTGGGCAGCTCAGAGGTGACGAGCTCCACTTTGAGACTATCTCTCGATAAATACTCTATACAATTCATATTACAATAAAAAAAATATAGTTTTCACACAAGAAAAAAAAAGCTTAAAACAAGTACTTTACACTCTCTCTTAAATTAAATATTATCCATTATCTGCAACATTGGATCTCTCTGCAATTGATAGCACTTCAGATTCTCTTAATTTAGTCTCTAACCTATCTAGTTTATAATTCTTTTATGAATTTTTTGACAAGTTTAGAATTGAAAACGTGGAATGTAGTTTGGTTGGACTAACTTACTAAAAATATAAATCTCTTCATTATAGTGGTTTGGTTTTCGCCAATTCTTTATTGTATTATAAGAGTTATACCTAAACTACATAACCCACTAAGGAATCAATTGATCTAACTCTTTGGATTTATTTAAGTAAATTGATATTTGTGATACAAATGTTCTAGGTGTTATATTTGAGATATTTGGATTGTAGATGTTATAGTCAATACCAATTTCATTATTCAATTTCAGATAGAGTAATTTTAGCAAAGAACTCATCATGCAATTATAATCCATGATATAACTCAATTCTACAAAATTTAAATTTCAATGTTCTTGTCACATAAATGTTGATAAATAAATAAAATTGCACAAAATTTTTACTTTTATCTATGGTACTATTCTTTTTTATGCACCTAGTTTACTTTGCTACATGTGGTGTAATTGATGTTTATAAATGCAATGAAATAGGAATTACAATTTATGATGAAATTTGTTTATCACTATCAATTTTGATGATAAGGTAATGGTGGAGATAATTTATTATCATTTGAGTTTATCTTTATTCATTTTTAGTATAATATAATGATTGGGACAATGTGTAATTGAGGAAATTTTATATCCAATAAGAAAAGGGAGAAAATTTGGTCTAATTTATTTCTAATAAAAATAATTTTATAATAATCATAAATTGTCCATTAATATAATATAATGATTATATATTTTTTATTAAGTGTATATCTATTAGTAACACGCTTTTTATCATGGCAATTTGTGGTGAAAATGTCACTAGTTAAAGCCTTATGAGCACAAATCCAATCAAGAGTAGGGGTTGTCATCCACACATGAGATATAATGCTTTAGTGATTTGATGGTTTAGATGCCCATAATTGTAGTTAGCATCTATACATGTATCTAAACACACATATAACACATTTCTATTTATATGCACCTATGAATTTGAATACCTAGTAGGGGAAGAACCTAAAAAATGTTTAATATAGAGGGATTACTTATATTTTATTTGATTATTCTGTCCAGAGCCCAGTTTAGAGTATATGTGTAGGCTTTAGATGTTAAATGTGTATGCATTTGATGCATCTAATGTAAGAAAAATGATATGTCAATATTTTTAATGTCAACTATATATTAATAATAATAACAATAAAACTTTAAAAATCACCACAATAATAAAATTAATAAAATTTAATTTTTTTTATTAATAAACTTAGGAACGTTTTTTAAAATATAATAAAATCATAATACCATGGGCCAATACCATGGTTTATTAATACCATAGGCAATCTAGAATTTTGGTTATATGCTAGGAGAGAGAAAATGAGGATAGAGATAGGGACAGAAGGAGAAGAGAGGGAGAGAGAGGGAGACATATATATGGAGGGGGGAGAGAGGGGAGGAGAGAGAAGGAGTGAGCGAGGGAGACTGAGAGAGTTGGAGAGTGGAGAGAGAGGAAAGTTGGAAAAGAAGGAATAAAGAGGATGGAAGAGATAAAGAACTTGGTAGAGAGAGATGGAGTTAGAGGAGGTGAGATAGGTAGGAATAAGAAATACATAAATAGAGAATGGTAAATAGGGAGAGGTAGCAACCACAAATAGACCCAAACTCTACTAATTTATATTCATAAAATGAATTATTTAATATACTAATAGAAAAATTATTCACAAAATGAACTATAAATAATTGTCTTTAGAAATAATCACATCATTAATATTTCAAACCAGCTAATATAAATATGAATTATTTAATATGCAAATAAAAATTGTTAAATAAATTTATAACATAAACCTAATAATTAATACCAACCCAACAAAGTCATTAGTAAATACAATAATAACTAGAAAATCAAATTACTACATTACACCATTCTCTTACCATGAAATTTAGTACCAGTGTACATAACTACGTAATTTGTTCAGTTGATTATCTCCTACCTAATAAGCTAATGGTCGGGCCTATCAACTACAATTTTTTCACGTTTAAAAATACCCCTTCAACACTGACTACGATCACCGAAAATAGAATAGAAATGGAAGAACCAGCAAACTTGATGTTCTCGCTCAAGAAATCAACGACGATAACGATAATAATCCCTCTGGCGATCTGAATCGTTCGCAAAGGATGACCTTCTCCTCTCTCTGTCAAATTGCAACTTTAGCGACGACGAATCTCTGTCATTTTCATCAAACTTATACCCTTGTAAAGCTTCCATGACAGTTGCGGCACACATAGGGTTATCGAATTCCACAAAGCACAGAACAACTACAGCACTCGCTGATTCTCCTTCTCCATCTCCACGAGATCTTTTGGATTCCTTGGCCTTTTTAACAATCCTCACTTCTTTGAAACCGCGGAATTGGCGAAATATGTGAGCTGCTTCTCTACTAGTGCAATCGCTTGGCACACCCATCACAAACAATGTGTTGGATGCATCTTCTGGTAGATATGGAAGATCATCCACAGGTTGCCTCCTCCCAATTAATGGGTCTAGCCGATGACTATCAGACCTGAAATTAAAACCCTTATCTTCTCTTAACCTATTTGAATATGTGGGCGGCTCAGTCTGCGAAACAAAGCGATGGTCATCAAGAAAAGGAAGAGAAGGAGCAAGAACATGATCATCCAATAAGCGAACCCCTAGTCTGTCACCACCTCTGTCATCAACCCTGATGTCTTCGCTAGGGTTAACGTAAAAACCAGACAATGACGTATCACGAGTATAGTCATAATCATAATCATTGCGAGGCCGCTTGGCGAGTACGGAGCTTTGCCAGTCCCTTTCTCTCTCAGCGGCTGTTGATCGGAATGCTGGGTACTCCATGTTTCTCTCTCTCATTACGCCAACTGAATCAAAGACAGTTGCGATCTAATAGGGTAATACAGAAAGCCCAAAAATAACCGGAAACAAACCCTTTTACTGCCCAATGTCGACGCTCATGTAGAATTTACGATGTAGATGTATTAATATATATTAATATAGGGAGTATGGAACGCGAATATACATATATATTTTACGGTGATCATGTTTTTATGGTCGGCCCATTTTAATTGTTATATTGTCACCAGCCAAACCCGATGATCCATCATTTGTCGTCTTTAAATGTTTAAATCTCAAAATTGGGGTTGTAATATTGGGAGTATGGTTGGTTCTCCTGTTCACCAGCATTCAGTTTCACGGGATACCTGTGATAGATCTCAAGATGTGGACTACCTCTTCACCTAAAATCTCTGTTCTTATAAAATTATGAAGTTTCTAATATATTTGACTTAACCACGCTTAAATTAATTCACAAATTACCGATTCATCGTGACTTTAAATAAATAAATATAATCAAAATATTTTGAACTTTGAAATTAACAAATCTTATTCTTGCTGAAGCCTAAGTTGTATTTGGAACATATATTAAGCCTCGCTTGTGTTTGGAACATAACAATCCCATATATTGTTCGGAATTTTGTTTACCAAGATCTCGCTAAGTTCATCAGACTTTTATTAATGGATAACGTTTAATTTTCTATCTGCCACATTAGGTATTTTTGTGGAAAAAATACTCCCTTCTATTTACATATGTGGTCTACAAATACTTTTGTTGAGGGAGGTAACTATCTCCTTTTCTGGTAAGTAGTTTATAGTTTTTATAAAGTTTGGTACCGGTATTTATTATAAAATAGTGAATAAATATTATACGTTAAAAACTAAAATTTTGTAAGAATATTTGTTATGAAATGGTGAATAAATATTACTGCTATATTTATTATAAAATAATAAAAAACTATTATATACTAAATGCAAAATTTTGTATAAACATGTGTTATAAAAATGTGAATAAATATAATAGGTAAAAGGCAAGAGATTTTATGTAATTAAGGGAAATACTTTATCATTAAATTTAAATAGGTTTAGTGTAATTTTTATTAAATAAATAAAAATTATTTATTTTTTACACTAATTTGCTTTAGGTTAACATTGAATTTAACACATCATATTAAAACTCATGATTTTAGTTTTAAAATTGGATTCAACATATGATATTAAAATGGATATTTTCAACTTCAAATTGTTATGGTTTCTCTCTACTTCATATTATTGTTACCTACCCTTGTGTAAGCTAACAATGAATTTTACAAATAACAAGGACTCAATTTTACAAATAACAAGGAATATTAAATATCTTTTGCATGAGTTCATTAACATTGGATTTAGCATGTCATATCATATTAAAGGTTATATTTTCAATTTCAACATTCAATTTAACACATTATAAAAACATTTCTCTGAAGGAACATTTCTCTATGGAAGGTTTCTTTCCATCAATAAAAGGGAGTTAAATGGAAATAATTTAATTTCAATAATCTAACAATCATATAATTCCCACATGGTTTAGGAAACTTGGTTACAAGGTGTTTTGTTAAGAAATTCTATGGTAAAAATGTCACTAGTTCCAAACCCTATGGACACAAATCCAAAGCATGAGTTTCGTGTGGCCTAGATCACCTGTGATCGCTATGTGATTTGGGATCTTAGATTCCTCTAGGTGGAAGTCTCTTAGACCATAAGTGTAATGTTCTGAATGGAAAATAATCTTAAATAACAGAGACATGCACTAAGTTACAATAATAGGAAATTCACACATGTATGCAAAATTAGCAAACCACACACTATGATTAGCAAATTTGAGTCATTTTTTTTGAAAGCTTGCGAGGACTATATCTTCATCATGTCCAATATACCAGCCAGATCAAGGCCGGGAATCAAGGAGTGTTTTAACAAAGTACATGATCACCATCTGTCCAAGAACCCATGGACTTCAGTTGTTTTATTAATATCAATGCTAGAATTGAGTAAAAAATGAGTGGAATGATGGAACCCAGGCTTGCTTCTACAAACATATAAGCCAGGTGAAAGATATAGATCCTACATGGTAGAAATGACTTAAACTTGTAACTCATATTGTCCAAAAAATTTGCTGTTATTGTTATTACAAGAGTTGATTTAGTATTTTTGCACTCAATATTGCTGCAAAAATTATGAAAATATAATATGTGGCTCCTTAAAGCAAACCCATAAAACCATAGAAATTGTTTAGCTTAATGCCAAGCCAAGATCAAGCCCACCAAGTGTTGTGAATTACTGAGTTTACACATAAAACAAAATGTTGAAGGAATTTTGATTTCTAGCCCAAATATTGCTTGGAAATTTTTGAAAATTTGACCATGTATTCCCCTCATAAAACGAAGAAAAATACAGAAAATTTAGGGTAGATTCTAGCTTATCTAAAAAACGCTAATATACGGAAAAAATCTGAGAATGCCGAGCTCTACATCGAACAATAAATCATGTGAGAAAATGATCCAAATCCACCTCCAAAAATGGGTGAAATAGAGAGTGCAAACCACTCTCATACCACCCTATTACGATGCCTCCCTCATATCTACCCACTTTCACCGGCTTACGTGAGGTAAACGTGAGATGAGGGGCTACTATGGCAAGGCTCGACCTCCCAGATAACCTTAAGGAAGTGAAATCGACAAAAACCCACATTGCGGACCTTGTATACTTGGTACGAGACTCCAATAAGCCTTCTGATTCATCCCCATGACTAGTTTGTGGGTCACACTAAGTTTTAGACCATTAAACGCTCGATGGTCCCTTCATATGGAAAAGAGTGAATCTAGAAGGCTCCAGCTACTCGCACAACAAGTCAGTGGTGCATATACTGACTTTTCTCCTCAAAGTTGTGCATGTGATTCTGAGATTTGTGCCACTTTTGAGGCCCATAATCTAGGTCACTACCCAGGAATCCCTGTAGCTTTTGGAATCCATAATTTACATGGAAACAAGACTTGTAAGGCAAAAAATTTCGTGGGGGCTAGGCCTCATCATCCCCAACCGAGACTTACATCCTCTTAAACACTTGACATCAATGCAGTCTATAGGACATGAATACAAGATAAAGCATAAATGACTAATAACTCATATGAGAATTGACAAGAAGGATCACCACCATCTTCCCTTAAGTATGTTGACACCAACTAGGTCTTGCATTCATTATCCTTTAAGTAGAAAGTAAATACATGAAATGACCATGACTATAACTAGTCATATAACCTGCTTATAACCATACTTAAACCATCTAAATATCAATGAGGTAACAACCATTAGTAAAATATAGTAACAAGTACTCAAGCAAGAGAACTTAACTTTTATTTTAAACATAGGCAAGAGCCAACCGAATTCGGGACTTCCACATACCACTAGACCATAGACGTGGTTGAACGAAATCCTTTCTTAGCCAATCATCCCTGTGCCACATTGCAAGCATGAATATGGGATCTCAGGTATAAACCAATCCAAAAAAATCCAAGGGAATCAAGAGGTTAAACCACCTCCACCCTCACCAAACCATGATCTCACCGAAACTGGCACCAAGATCACAAAAAAAACCAAGCTTGGAACACCTCTAGACTCCATCGCTATCCTTGAGTAATTTTATGTCTCATCGTCTCTTAGGCTTTACCACAATACATACTAGATCACTAGGCCCAAAACCAAGACACCACCGTAAGGATTTACCATGTATCCCGACAAAATCAATCAAGGGATTCCTAGGCCTTTGAGGATTTTCATGAGCCCACCTCCACCCGAGCTTCTGAAACCATTCGTGAATTCCAAAGCTCAAAACTAAGAAAAAATCTCATCAGACCATGGCTATCTTGAAAAATTCAAGGCAAGGCTGAAAACCATTGTCATAACCCAACAAAACCGTGCCACTAACAATTAGAGAACCAAATACCAACATGAAAATCCATGGATGTCAAAAACATTTAGGAAATCACACCTATAATATGTTACCTTCTCTTTTCTTTCATTTCTTTTCCCTGTCCTTCCTTGTTTACTTTTCCCTTCTTTGCTCCAAGGGTAGAATGCTCGAACAAAACTTTGTCCAAGAGTGTGAGAGAAAGAGAATAATATGAGAGCTCCAAAAATAAACTAACCAAAAGCCATTAATTGATCCTCATAAGACTTTTTATTAATGACACCTCTATTTTGTTCATTTTCCATTATTTTCCTTCAATTACCTTCTCAAATGTAACCTATGACTTTTCACCTTTCTTTTATCCTAATTTTCTTTATTTTCATAAATAAATTTCCCAAAATAACATTTTCCCTCTTTTAATGCCTTAGTTATTGCATTTGCCAATTTCCCTTAGCCATAAACACTTATAATGATGCACATTAGGATATCTTTGCCCAACATTCAACTTGGAATAAGTGTCCCTTAATTGTGGTCTTTTTTTCCTTTATTAACTTTTATTACATGAACTTTTAACGAGGGGGTTTTACAAAGACATTGCAAACAAAACAAAGTTCAACACAAGGCAAGGAAAGTGCATTTTTTGCACTTTTAGGATTACTGCAAGCAATATATAAAAACTAGTCTGAGTCATCACACTTGTAGAATGGGAAAAGTGCATTGGGTGGCTCTATCTTAGAAAAATAAAGTTTGATGGGGCTAATTTCATTAAAACATGCAAAACAAACCCTAACGAAGCTTAAAAATATGATTTTCTAAGTCCAATGACCATATGAATAAGCCAAATAGAGTCAATTTTGAAGGTTCTAAAAGGCTAGGCAAAGAAAATTAGTAAATAATATCTCATCCGCTAGTCAAGTTGTGAAGTTGTTTTATGGATAAATCTTGTCTGCGAATAGGAGTAATCTACCTAGATCTAATGGCTTATTCTAGAAACATCCAAGAAAAAATTGCAATGCTTTTAAATATCTACAATAAGAAAACCTACTTGGAATACATTGCAAGCTTCGTCTTTCTCCTTGCTTGTTAGCTCCATCTCCAACTACAATTTCTAAAAGTGGAACATACAAATCATTGAAAACAAGCAAGAGAACCAAAACATAAAAGATAACATATACAAACAAATCTAAAGTATAAATCAAGGTTTCATGTTCTACGTATGCATAAATAAGACATAGTGTGTAGAAGAAACAATGCACTTTTGTATTAATAATGGCAAGAAAATATTATAACCCTCGTAGGAATTGGCCTTATAGATCTCTCCCATCAATCTTGTCCATCCTTTGCCACAATAGAAAGCCAATCACACCTCAGGCACATGCTTGGATTATGGACCTCTCGACGTAAATGAGTGGCATAGAGGAAAAATTCATAGTCTTGAGAAGCCACAAGGAATCTATGGCATGGGTTGTATTTATAAGGTAAATGAGGTGGTTTAGGATTTATGATTCTAGGACTTATGTCTACATTAGGGGGTGGTAAGTTATATGGGATAAGAGATAAGACCCCAAGATTAGGAGTTTGATCTCTAGTCCAACAATGAATACTTAAAACTACTCCCAAATCTTCGAGAAACAGTAACTTAAAAATTAATTTTTGTTTCCTCATTTCCAAGTGTTCATTCCACTCTTTGTGAAAGCAACCCATGCTCACCAACAAATGTTATATTTTTGCAAATTGCGCCATCACAAATTTCCTTCAAGGTAAGTGCAATGACCCACAAAATTAGGGCTTTCAGCCAATGTAATCAAGGACTTTTATAACTTCTAGAAAGGGAATGATTTTTGCTTTGTAGGTGATTATTGCAAAGTGTAAATGGATGATTATAGATCCATGTTTAGGGCCATTTGGTTGAATGAGACAAAATTACCTATAACAATATTGGATGGATTTTATGGAAACAATAAAGTGTTGATAGTAGAACGAGATGAGTGGAAGACCACCTTCAGGATGGAGTGGACAACTTTTTCTTTCAAGTGCATCTCATTTGAACTCACTAGAATTGGTGCTAGATTCCAATGGGCCATGGAAACCATATTTCATGGATTGACTGGCTAAAGTGTTTTCATATATTTGGATGATGTGACAATGTTTTCCAATAAAATATCTGACCACACCCCTCATCTAAAGCATATTTTTGAGAGATGTCACAAGTATTGAATTTCATTAAATCTAAATAAGATCATACTTTTTTTGTCTGAAGGTAATGTTTTCGGACACATTATTGGTAAGAGTGTAATTAACGTTTACCTAGAGAGATTGAAGAATATTGTTAAAATCCCTTTTCCCATGAGTAAGAAGGAAATGCAATCCTCTTCGGAAACATTACTTTCGTATGAAAAGCCATCTATGATTGTGAAAAGATTGCTAAACCATTACAGGAGATGATAAATAAGGATTCCATTTATAAATAGGAAAATTAGGAGAGATATCCCTTCGCTCGAATCAAGAAAGCCATTGTTGATGCCCCAACCTTATAAACCCAGATTTTGGAAAATATTTCATGTTATATACTTGTACGGCTTTCATGTCCATTGTAGTAATATTAACACAAAATGTGATCATAGAAACAATCAGCCTATATCTTTCATGAGAAGTAGCTTAAAGGGATCAAGACTGAATCATCCCACCCTTGATAAGAAACCCTACACAGTATACAAGCTAGTCAAGAATTTTAGCCCTTAGCTTTTGAAATCTCACGCTATTATCGATGTGCCTCATCTAATGGTCATAACACTCTTTGTACAACAAGAGTTGGGTGGGACGAGGGAAAAATGGATGACATGCTTTTAAGAATATGATCTCGAATTCAAGCAAGTTCTCATAATAAAAGACCATGGTCTTTATCCCCTTGTAAGAAGCAATGAACGCACCAGAAGAGGAATATTCTGGGTGGGAACAAGAGATCGATATGTTTAATATAGAGAAACTTTCCCCATAAGTACTACCAGGTTTTTGTATGAAAATATGCGAAAATAATTAGAGCATGAGACATTTCCTTCACATCTATCGACTAAGTAGACAAGGGAAATATACCTTAAAGTGTTATCTCACCAACTTGTGCAGGGTGTGCTTTTCTTAAAGAACCACAATGGTTTCCTACTTAGATGTTTGTAGCCTCCAGATTGAGAAATTTTGTTAAGAGATATCCACGATGGACCAATAGGTAGGCACTTTGCAAGTGATATCATTTTTCATAAGGCAGTGAGGGCTAGTTATTATTGCCCCACATTATTTAAGAATTCTCATGCCTATGCCCAAAAGGGCCTAGTTTTTCAAATATGTGATGATCATGATAGGAAGTCAGCTACCCCTTTGCTACTTATAACAGTTGAGGAACCATTTCAATAGTGCGGATTCGATGTTATCAATGAAATATTTCCTCATGCATCAAAGGAGAATTTATACATATTAACTGCAACTGATCGTTTGAATTACTGGACTAAAGCACTTCCACTAAGACAAGTCAATGATTAGGAAGTCATATTGAATCTCAAATAGAATATCACAACTAGGTTTGTTGTTCCTACAACACTTGTCTTTGATAATTATACTTAATTTTTCCTGCTAAAGATTTATGAGTTTGAATTATAAACTGGTATTGTTTAAAAGCGTGCATCAAAATACTATCCACAAAGGAACAATTTGGTTGAGTCTAGAAATAAGAACCTAATCTATATTATAATAAATGGCATGATGCTTTGGTGAATGCGTTATGTGCTACCATGTCACTCTCAAAACCTGTATGAAAACCTCTCCCTACTTTCTTGTATACTGAAAATAAGTTATCCTCGCTTTGAAAATATACCTCAGAGCCTTGTTGCTTTCTCAAGAATCTCAAGATGAACATTGCCTTGTTGTTCATAGTAGAATACATACCTTTCTCAATCTAGAGGAAGAAAGGCTCAGACCAAAAGAATTTTTTTTCTTTCACCATAACCAAATCAAGAGTTGGTTTGATAAGAAGTCTACAAGGAAAAAATATTTCGGTGTTGGAGAGCTAGTATTGAAGTGGGAAAAGGCACATGAAAACAAAGGTAAGCACACCAAATTTAAGCCATTTTAGATTGGAACTTATACCATCATTGAAAGTCTTGGCTACCTTTTTTATAGGTTGAAATTCTTAGATGGGAGGATTGATCCTCTGCCCGTCAATAATTGAGATCTTAAGCATTAATTACAATAGCAACTTTGGGCTATGTTCCTGCATCTGTATAGTTCTATTTTCTTGTTTTTTGATGTTTATCCTATCATGTTTTAGATTTATTTATGGTTTTTTTGGTTAGTGCACATCAATAAGACCTTGTGTTAAAGTGTTTGTATGGCCCAAATGAAATATGTGGTAGAAATGAAAAGAGGATTGTGGCAACTACATTACTCTATTATATGTTAAGTCTCCTTCTTTTTTTGGGTCTAAGTGTTTTCTCAACTAATGTCCACATGCAAAATATGAATCATGCAGAATGGAAAACTCTTAGTGGACCTATGATTCCCATACCTTTGGATTTTCATTTTTGACAAGGTATTTTACTTTGTGGTGCATTTATATGTTGACTTGGCTAATTAGATAAAGGAAAGGAGGAAACCTTGAAATGAGCATATCAATTTCTTACACTATATGACTCCCTTTAAACAAGGAAAAACCTCTTTCTTATAAACTAATATGAGATCCCTCTTCCAAATTAAAACAAATAAGTGACTTTTCACATTCTATTAGTAACTAAATAAAAAGTTGAAGAAAGGAAAGGCTTCCTACGTAGAGAGGTGAAGAAAGAAACTTCTTCGGGGTACTAAATAGGCCTACTTGTAGCGAATAAATGTTATGATTTCTTAAGGCGACTCCATCGGGGTAATAAATAGACCTGCTCACAAGGGAGTGACATTGGGGAACGATATTAATATTTGACTATAAAAATCTCGGAACATTATTATCCTTTCCTAACCTAAACAACTAAGTTATCACATATTATTGGATGTGTTTAACACAAGTAAATAGGATAGTTCATGTGGTAAATTGGGATAAGTGGTGAAGCTAGGGTGATCCTTATGATGATTTAATAACTCCTTAAGGTCTATACTCTATGCTAAATTCTAGACATAGACAAAGAAGCTAGAGTTCCTCTAGTGTGTTGCCAAGTGTTGTTGTTGCTACAACACCCTCCAAAATTTTCATCATGTTTGAATTTTAGAGCCTACCTATCATCATGTGAAGTGTTACATTTTATCTTCAAGTGTTATTTTATGTTTTCACACATGTTTCAAGTGTCCATGTCCCTCATAATTTCTGTTAAATAGTCAACAATAACTATAGTGCACTTTTGAGTCATAGTGAACTTTCTAGTCACAAAATGACACTTACGTGTCACAATTTCCCATGCTTTGCTTGCTACTCTTAGATAATGTATTTGAACTAGAATTTGGATGTTTATTTCTTAGTCTTGGGTCCTATTCGAGTTAAAGTGATGAACTGAGATGTATAATGTTGGATTTTACTCCTAACTCATTGTCCTTTTCCATGTTTTACCTTCCCATACTTAGTCATTTTTTTACCTTTCAACTCTTATTGTGGGCTAGAAAGAGCACAATATGCACTCCTAAAGCCTGTCATTAACCCTCCTTGTCATCTAGAAATGTGCCCTATGTGATTCTGAGTCTCCCCTCTTTCTCTTTTGCACTACACAATTCTAGCGAGAAAGACCCCTCACCTTGTTTCTTACTATTCCAAGGTCTGTTTATTTAGTGTACCTTTGGACCATATCCCTGGTATGGTGGCCATAATGGGAATTCCACTTCGCTTCCATCTGTATGATCATGGTAGGTTGGCTCTTGATGAGACCCCCTATCCTGCATTTGACAATTGATAATCCATATTTAATTGTTCTTTTTGCAGAGCATTTTTTCTTATTTATTTACACATAAGGGTGGTTCAGCACTCCTTAAGAGTGGGGAATGGTGGAAGAAGTCTTATCATCCCAGCATGAAGATATAAATCCTCTTCTCTTACCCCTAAGTAATAATCAAAAAAGTTTTTTTTTTTTTTTTTTTTTTTTAGGGAAATCGTCATGATAAAGATCACCAACCAGAGCAACGGTACTAAGACAATGACAACGAAGATGAGAAATAAGTGTGTCCCTCCTCTTGTCCTCTTATCAATTCTAGGCCTTATAAAGATAGCGATCTATGATCTGCTGACTTTGGTATGTCATGATCTATGTCCATTGCATAAGTGCATAGTTGTATCTTAAAGACTGAGGAGAACATGGGTGAAAAGCATCCTCAATATCATCAAAGAGAGAAAAGACATGCCGATGGTGTTCCTTTTAAAAAAGGAACAGCAGAGAAGAATCCATGCAAACAAATACTTGAGAGGCCGTTTCTTTAAAAGGAACAATAGAAGATCACAAATGCTATTCCTTTTGAAAAGGAACAACAGAATATCACAAATGCTGTTCCTTCTGAAAAGGAACAACAGAAAATCACAAATGTTGTTCCTTTTGAAAAGGAACAGCAGAAAATCACAAATGTTGTTCCTTTTGAAAAGAAACAGCAGAAAATCACAAATGTTGTTCCTTTTGAAAAGGAACAACAGAAAATCACGAATGCTATTCCTTTTGAAAAGGAACAGCAGAAAATCACAAATTCTGCTCCTTTTGAAAAGGAATAGCCGAAAATCAGAAATGTTGTTCCTTTTGAAAAGGAACAGCAGAAACACACAAATGATGTTCCTTTTGGAAAATGAACAACAAGGACACGCAAAATGCAAAAAAAAAAAAAAAAAAAAAAAAAAGATCAATGAAAATGTTAAGAAAACATATATACAAAAACTTATGTACAAGTTATAGAAAAATGAATTCCTTATTGAATTATAGGTGAGGAAGATTTTGCTTCCTCTCCTAAAATTTCCATATCAGTGTCTCGATGTAGCTGCTGACAGAAGGATTCCCGAGTGAGTGGCTTTCGATAGAGACAAACTCGGTGGCCATTTACCTTGAATGCATATCCAGAACCGTCGATTGTGATAAGAGTGAGGGTCCCATTATCATGTACTTTCTAGACTTCGTATGGTCCCAACCAACGAGTCTGAAGTTTCCTCGGGAAGTCCTGAAACCGAGAGTCATATAAAAGAGCCCAGTCTCCTTCGTGAAAGAATTTGTTCTTGATGTGTGCATCATGCCATTTAGCTCGCTGCTGTTGAATAAGTGTTGTATTCTGTAATGCAGAGAGCCTGATTTCGTCCAATTCATTAATCTGTTGTAATCGATTGATATGTGCCTCACTTAGATCTAGGCCAACTTCCTGTGCAGTTTGTAGCGTTTGGATTTCGAATTCTATGGGGAAAATGGGTTGTTTTCCAAACATTAATTGGTAGGGTGAATAACTGGTGGTACTTCTCCATGTGGTTCTATAAGCCCACAGTGCTTGAGGTAATCAGGCAGCCCAATCACGCCTATGTAACGCAATGGTTTTTGTTAAAATTGGTTCTATTACCTTGTTGCTACTTTCTACTTGCCCATTCGTCTGCGGGTGATATTGGGTAGTAATTTTATGCTGGACGTGATAATTGTTAAGTGTTGCAGCTAATTTGTTTATGGAAAATTATGGTCCTCCATCTGTAATTATTTCTCTCGGAAGTCCATAACATACAAACAAATGGAATAGGAACTGTATTACAAAATCTTCTGTAGCTCTAGGCAACACTTCGGCCTCGACCCATTTGGTGACATAGTCTGTCACCACCAAGATATATGTTCTCTGATTTGATGATGGGTTGATGCGTCCAACGAAATCAAGAGCCCATCGTTCAAATGGCTTAATGACTAATTGTGGCCTCAGAGGCATTTCGTCGGCTTGACCAGATCGTCCTGCTCACTGGCAACTGTCACAGGCTTGGACAAATTTCTTCGCATCTTTGAAAATTGTAGGCCAATAGTATCCTGTCTGCAATACTTTATGTGCTATTCTTTTTCAGCAAAGTGTCTCCCACATGGTCCGTCATGATAGGCTTTTAAGATGTCGAAAATTTCATCTTCTCGAATACATCTCATTTGCATGTCTACCCCTGTGTGGAACAAATAGCCCCCAATCCACGAAAATCGAGTACTCTTTTGAACAATCTGCGTACATTCATTAGGGGTTAAGTGTTTTGGTAGCTTACCTACTGCAAGGTAATTGGCAACATCAGCATACCACGATGTTTGAACAGTAATGGAAAATAGGTGCTCATCAGGAAATTGATCTTCCACTGTTGCTGCTTCAATTGATTTTGGTATTTGTGAGAGAAAATCGGCTACACGGTTTTCCTTGCCAGGTCGATCCTTGATTGTGATATCGAACTCCTGCAATAAGATCAACCATATAGTTATTCTAGCATTTGTAACAGGATTATTTGCTAAATATTTGATAGCAGAATGATCTGTATATAACATAACGGGATAGCCTGTGATGTAATGTCTAAACTTATTAACAACATGTATTACAGCCATGAATTCTTTTTTAGTGACAGTGTAATTTAATTCAGCAGAGGATAATTTTTTGCTGATATAGTAGATAGCATATGGTTTTTTATCCTCTTCCTGCCCAAGGACTGCACTGATTGCTGTATCTGAGGCATCAGATGAGATTTGGAATGGTAAATTCCAGTTTGGTCCTCAAAGGACTGGAGCTGTTGATACAATCTTCTTTAATTCCTTGAAAGCACGGTCGCATTTTTCCGTCCACAAGAAATCAACATTACCAGTTAGTGGATATAGAGGTGCAGCAATGTGTGAATAATGTTCTATAAATCGTCTATAATACCCAGAAAATCCAAGAAAGTTGCGTACCTCTATTTGAGTAGTGGGGGTGGGGATAAGCAAAAGTATTTGAATTTTGGCCGGGTCTACCTGAATGCCAGCTGCTGAAACATAGTTTCCTAGAATGAGCCCTTCTGTCATCATGATATAAAATTTTTCGTGAATTAAGCAAAGCCTGGTAGCAATGCAATGTTGTAGGACTTCTTCTAGAGTGTCTAAAGCTGGATCAAAATCATCTCCATATGGTGTAAAGTCATCCATGTACACCTCAAGTCCATCATTTATTAAATCTACAAAGATGCTAAGGACAGCCCTTTGGAATGTAGCAGGAGCATTACATAGGCCAAAGGGTAGAACTCGATAGGAAAACGTTCCCCAAGGACAAGTAAAAGTAGTTTTATCCTGGTCTTGAGGGGCAATCTGAATATGATTGTATCCACTAAAGCCATCTAGGAAAGAAAAGAATTTCTTTCCTGCTAAAGTGTCCAATACTTGGTCTATGAATGGGAGAGGGAAGTGATATTTCTATGTGGCTTTATTTAACTCCCTGTAATCCACACAAATCCTCCATTTCTCATTCTTCTTGGGTACCACCACAAGCGGAGAGATCCATTTACTATCGGAAATAGGATAGATGAAATTAACATCTAAAAGTTTCTGAAGTTCAGCTTTTAGAGCATCTTTTAGATGAGGGTTGAGTCTTATTTGCGGTTGACGAACATGTCTTGCATCTTTTTCTATATAAATGCGGTCGGTGCAAAATTGAGGATCAATCCCTTTCATATCAGGGTAATCCCACACAAATGCTTCTTGATACTTTCGTAACAGATGGACGAGCTTTGCTTCTTGGTTCGGTGTGAGGTTGGCATTGATATTTAGAATATTTCCCGGTTCAATTTCCACTACTTTACTATTGGCTGCAATAGTCACAGGTATTGTTTGGTCATGCGCATCTTTCAAAGGATCTTCTTCTAGTTCACTATCAAATGCTGCTTCTATCATGAAACACTGTGTGTGAGATCTAGATTCAATTTGACTAATGAAATTATTGATGGCATCGCCTTCTGTTTGGTCTTTAAAATCTAGAGCCTTCTGTACAGTCAATGGGGATCTGATATTGTCAGTAAGGTATGACATAGGGTGCTGGTTAGTTTTTATCATTGTAAGACTTCGCTGTGTTGGAGGGTATAGAACTAGATTTTCAATATCTGGTCCTCTACTTATAGTCATGTTTCCCTGCCGACAACCAATGTAAGCATCGGCAGTAGAAATCCAAGGTCTACCTAAAATTAGCGGATGTCCATCCAATCGGGTTTTGGGATTAATTATCAGGAAATCTGTTGGGTATTCCAAGGAATCTACAGAAACCATGACATCATATAGAGTACCTTCCAATCGAACTACAGATCAGTCTGCAAATTCTAACAACGTAGAAGTAGGTTCTACCAATGTAATGTCGAGCTTTTGGCAGGTAGAGGTTGTCAAAATATTAATTGCAGCTCCTAGATCAACTAAAGCATTAGTCAGGGTCTGACCATAGATTTGAACAGTGACGATTGGATTTCCGGGATCTTCAGATTTAATGGGTGTCTCCTTTCCTGATAACAGGTCAGATAAAGTACCGACTACTTGGACTCTTGGGTTAGTGGTTGCATTCCTCCTTGATTTTTTTATGCACAATTCTTTTATAATTTTTGCGTATATAGGGATGTCTTGAATGGCTTGGAGGAATGGAATTCTTATGTAGAGATTTTATAACTCTCCCAGAATGTCAAAATCTGGATATTGTACAGGTCGTGCTCTGACTAATCGTTCCGGGAAGGGAGGAGAGGATGTACTTGCTTGATGGTGGGTCTGCTCCTTATTTACACCCTCTTGTTCTAACAATTGTTCTATTGGTAACTGATCTTCAATGTGAACTATTTTATCTCCCTCTGTTTCTATTATACGTCCAGATCTTAACTGAAGATCATTGCACTCCCTCAGGTCAGGTCCAATTTATGATGATTCCATGATTTGGAGGGATTGGACCAGTCTATTATTTGGATTGGGATTGGGTTGGGCTGGGAGTTACGGTCTAAGATTAGACTGGGGGTTTTGTTGTAAAGTTGGCAAAGTCGGTTGAGGGAGTGGAATAGTTCCTGCTGGCTGATATGTCGATTTTGGCCAGTTTGTCTGCCAGGGTGAACCTTGTAAAGTAGGGGGAATCCATTGTGGAGGATACGAGTTATTCTGCCAATATGGTGGGGCGTAAGGAAAATTCGGCTAGCCGAATTGGCTTGTCTGATTCATCCACGGATTTGGAGAAGGAAACGACTGTGATGACCAGTTCGAAAATGGGGGTTGAGATTTGTTTTGCCACATACTATATTGCTGAGCATTATACTGCGGAGGCTAGAAAGAAGAAGTTGGGTCTGAAAACATACAGATTGCCTTGGTTGCCATTGGCGGCGCTGGTTAATGAAGTATGTTGATTCTGGCTCTTCTTCCGCTTCTTTATATACTGCCTTCAATCCAGGAAGTGAGGGGCAGCTCTTAGTAAGGTGATCTTTTGTACACATAGCACATGTTTGAACTCCATCCAGTGGACATTCCTTGCGGATATGCTTTCTTCTACATCGGGGGTAGAAAATCGCCAGATTTTGTTCCGCCTCCATCTACTTCTATTTAGCTTGCGCAATATCAAGTTGTGTAGTTAATGTCCCCAGAATATCAGTTTTAAAATTTTCTAATAAATTTCCAAGTTCTACACGTGTTACTCCTTATGTTGATATTTTGTTATCTCTGACGAACCGATCATATTTTGCTGGTTTTATCCTTGTGCTGCCTCTCGAAATCCTGATACATAAATCAATGATGTAAGAAAAATTCTCTTGATAAATATCCCCTTTTCCCATGATATTTAATGTTTCAATCCACTGTTCCTTCATGCCTCTGATCAATGCAGTTTTTAACACATTATCAGGCAAAGGTAGTGATGCATAGGGAGATCTGTGTAAATTATACTGAAAGCGTTCCACGTATTCCTCTAATGTTTCATTTGGTTTAGCTGTCATTTGGAATATTTCATCTTTTAATTCTCTAGACCTACAATAATCCTAATATTTCTTTAGGAAATATTCTTTCATTTCTTCCCAATTATTTATGAGTCCACCACCTAAACCCATAAACCATCTTAAAGCTGCCCCTTTCAAAGTGGAGGGGAACAATTTTAATTTCTGGGGTTCAGTGGTGTAATCATATCCCTTGCATAGCACATCAAATTCAAATCAGAATGCATCAGGGTCCTCTGATGTAAGTTCGTGAAATGTAGGAATGTGTTGAAGAGGGATTGCTTTCATGGGCACATTTGCTGCGGAATCCACTATAGGATATTGCAATGTAGAAGTTTGAGTGTTTGGCTGATTCTACGCCATGGGATTGAATATATGCCAATAACCTTCCGGGATTTCTAGGAGTGTATTCCTAGGCTGAGAAGGAATGGCCTTGACAGGGATTGTTTTAATAGCACTTCCCTTATCTGGAATTTCTGTCTGAGGAAATGGGATGTCTTCAATAATAATTTTTACGACGCTCCCCTTATATGGGCTATTTAACGGCTGGATTATCCTAGGAGGAGACCTTGGCTCTCTTACTTCCCCTGTTTCCCCTTCTCCTTCACAAAGGTTTCTTAGATTCCCTTCCTACAGTCGTTCTGGAATAGAATTTTCAATTTCTTGAAAGTCATGTTCATCAGTCTGACTATGCACCTCAACAAAGGCTTCAGATGGTGATGCTGTGGCTTGAAGGGAGCTAGTAGGCTATTTAGCATTGATCTTTACTTTGGGTTTTTCGGGTCTGGATGGAGGTTTGATATTCCTTTCTGGCTTTTTCCGCTTAGTCATGCACTCTAATAAACTACTAAATCCTATTCAACCAGCAATTCTACTAGCAGAGTGGATGGTGGAGCAGGACTTTTACATGCTCCGTATGCAGGTTCTTACCTTCTGTTTTTAAACTTCAACTCTCCCCTAGCAGATTTGCACACTACTCTGTAAAGGACAAATGGCTATACTCTTTCCCCAGCAATGGCACCAAAATGTAGAGCTGTAACTAGGGTCTCTTTCACCTCTAAATATCCCACATTAATAATTCAATCCGGGAACGTTTTGTTAT
Source organism: Pinus taeda (assembly GCA_000404065.3). NCBI lineage: Eukaryota > Viridiplantae > Streptophyta > Pinopsida > Pinales > Pinaceae > Pinus > Pinus taeda. The sequence goes on along the minus strand of APFE030935066.1, from coordinate 182,229 downwards.
TGCAAAGGGTAACTCAATCTAAGGCTATTCATCCGAGTAATGCTTAGTAGTACAGCATTCATAAAATACAAGAGTAAACAGATGCTAAACTATGACTAGATTACTCCAAAAGGATAAAATCACACAAGATAGCTTATCAGTCAAGGGTACAGAAGTGATAAACCATCCCTATAGAAATTGATGGAAAGGAAATTAGAGCATGGACCATAGGTCTGGGAGCTAGGCAGCGACTACTGAGGCTCACTGTAGCCTTAGACCTTCTCTCACACCAAAGTAGCGAAAGCAAGTAAATTGAACGGCATAAAGTAAAATAGAACAACAAATAGGAAATGGAACAACAAGTCTAAAATGGAACGGTAGTAAATGGAACAACAATCAAAAGAACTAAGTCTCACGAGTCAGAACCAAACTTGCTCTATTGAACCAAACTCACACTCTACGATGAAATAAAATTCTTCTCGCTCAAGGCAAACTGGATCGAATGTACTTTATGGAACAACACTTATTGATGAATTATGGAATAACAGTAATCGATCATATATGCACACTTCACATTAATATATTAATCTGACAATTAAGGATAATTGGGATTTCAAATGAATCCAATAACAGTAATATTCAGTACAGATGCTCTGTAACAGAAATAGTTGGTTTAGACTAATAACACGCGATCAACTCTGAAAAGATTCAATCATGCAATGCAGAGTCACTACACAGATTTCCTGAAAGAACCATTAATGCATTAATCGTAGCACACCATAGAATATCACATGAAAAGCATATCAGATTACCGAGCAATAAAGATAAGCAAACCACGCAGAAATCAAGTTATAATGATACAAAAGCAAGTGTCCTTCGGAGCCGAGCCCTTAGCTTCCAATGGTACACTGCCTTAGATTACTCCAGACGCAAAGATGAAATAAACACCAAGTCTTTTATATTAACGCATCAACAAACATACAGTAAACCAGGTCTCAGTGAGACTCGATGATCAAAGTTTAGTCTGAAACTGAAAGTTACAAAAAAAGTCCCTTTGCTTAACGATGTTGTTCCTTTTTATAAAAGTAACGGCAAGGATATCTAGGTAACAAAAATAAGTAAAACAACAATCCCTGAGGATCAAAGATCCCGAGGGATTCGCCAAGCTGTTAATCCTTTACTTTTCTTTCCCTTTTTCGCCAAATTGGTATCCCTTCTTCCTTTCCTAGGTTATTCTGCTTTGATCTGCTCGATCTCATTTGCATCCGGTTCCCTTCTAGAGGGACAGCAGTTATTCCTCCTCTGTCTTTCCCTTTTGAACAATAGCTCTTTGTTTCCACCTTTCCCTGCATATAAAAATGACAATTATCAATGATTAAGCTTCCCATGTTAATTCTTACACGTTTTATTAGAATTCTTTATTTCTTTGAGTTCATGATGCAGAAAAGGTTACAAATGTTAATGAAAAGCCACTAAATTGTTTGTCAAAAGCATACCTTTCGAGTGCTCCACACACGCATCAATTCATACCCCATCCCATGTGGAAACCCACAACACATGCCATGTCACACTCATCTGAGGCTCACAACATTGAGCCCATAATGTGATTCTTAACCGTTTGATGTTATATAAATATTGGCCTCGACTTTCCTTTCTCCTTGGCACAATGCACATTCACATAGGTTTAATCATGGGGAAAGAGGGGGAACATTTAGGTCAATTACCAAGATGGGACTTTCCTATCTCTTAGCCCCAACTCCCTTTCCTTCCATAACATATGTCACACACGGATATCCTAAGAGGTCATGTGACATTAAAATTTCCCATCTCTTGACAAGGAATTCTCCCTCCCCTCACCCTCTCACTTGCATAACTTTTGCATGCATGCACTCCTATATGCCTCTTTAGATCTAAAAAATCTAACGCCCAAGATGACATCACCCTGAGATTATGTCACTTTGATCTAATGTTGACATATGGTCGAAACTTATCCATGTTGGTGTCACGTTGGTGTCATGTTGTTGTTAGCCTAAGATTATGTCATGCTAGCATCATCACATCCATGTGGCCTTCTCTAGTCCCACCACATGTCACTCATTTTTGGGTCATTGTTCCCTCCAACATGGCTATTGGACCTTACCACGTCTCACACCCTTGTGAACCATGTCACCCCTAGATCCACATCATGTCCACCACAATTTCCTAGCTTAGATCCCACTAGCATCGTCACTCTTGTCCAAATTTCCATTTGTAAATATTTTAGTTCCCTTTTGATGGATCCTAACCTGACCTCAATATAACCTCACCTCGACTTATATTTCCTATGTTGCCAATTATATAACCATTGCTTCAAGGTTGAGACTCAGAGAGAGACCCATCCATATTATCATGAGAATTTATTTATCTCTCACCTTGCCATGCCATCATTTCTCAAGCCTATGATACCAATATATAGCCCTCTCCAAGGCAAGAATGGGGATCACAACATTACATAATGGGAAGGACAACCCCTATCAACCTGGAAACACTTTGGAATTCATCACTCACTTAAACAATGTCAATATTATCTCTCCTAAGCTTCGAAACTATAAATAAAACACTCGGACCATTTCTCAGGCACTAATAATTAGACATTTGTGGCCATCCGATATAGGGTGCACATGAGAAATTTGTGGCCATTTGATATATGGTGCACATGTTTGGGTGGAACATGGAATTCATGAGCCTAGTTGTAGCCAATCACCCCATAATCCAAGTTCAGTGCTTGAGGAGGGGTGCTCAAAGGAATAAAGCCAACACTGTAACCAACTACAAGCCATTATCCAACGACAAAACATAGAAAACACCTCCCCATATCAAGGATCCAAAGGATTACAAATCCTCCACCCAAAACCAAAAATATAAAAAGCTCCTCTCATTCACCTAAATATTGAATCATCTTACCCATGGCCTAGCCTAGCTTGTGTAGTGTTCTCTTCCTCCCATGTTTTAATCAACATATTTTGTCATGTGGAGTCTTATTGTTATAGACATTTTTGGGCACTTCAACCCCAATCAAGAATGCCATAAACTAAGGGCTCTTAAGTCCCTAAAAGTGTTGCTTCACTGCCTAAAGGAACAAGGTCAATAGATTACATCATCTTCCAGAAGTTCTCCACTAAAAACTACTCATAAATGGTCAAAACTGGACCATACTGAAAGCTCCATGCAAAGGGTGTCATGCATATCACCTTCCCGATGTACAGGGTGCAATGCATTATTTTTTTCTCCTTTGTAGGGTGCGATGGTCGGGAATGGACAAATGGCAGGGACAAAAATGCGGGGTGGAAGATCATGGAACCTTCCAAAAGCTTCCCCTCTGACACTTGCCACTCCATTTTCGACTAGGGATGAGTAAGAGATCATCATTCTCCAAGTGGAAGCAGGAACTATCAGAGAGAAGACACTAATCAAGATCCCAAAAGATGACTCACCTCTCTGTAAGCATCTATATATGGATCCCTCATCACAGAGATCCAGAGGCTGGAATTTTGTAACTTATAGAGAAGTGTTGTTGGTATTCTTGTGTACATTGATAGTGTTGGGTGATTTTGCTTTGCTTGAGGTGAAGAAGGGCTTCTTAGCTGGAGGATGATGCTAGGTCAGAGCTCATGGTTGTAATCCTCTTGCTACTTTTTATCTGAATAAAGCTATTCTTGTTTCCTTCCATATTCTGGTGTACTTGTTTATATATGCTTGTATATGGTTAATGAACATCTGATCCTGCATTATTTATGAACTTAGATCCTTGTTTCCTGCATAGTAGTATGTTGCTGTGATTCTACAAGTCCTTTTGAAGCTGAGAAAACAAAGAGCAAGCGGCAAAACTCTATCAACAAAAGGAGGAAATCGAGTGCAAGACTCAGGTTGGCCCTCTTGGTTCTCTTCTCATCTATATTCATAAAAGGAATCAATAGTAGACTTTGATTATTTGTTTCTAATATAGCCTCCCATCTTCGTGGGAATAGCAACATCCGTGTGGACACTATTCCCGTATAACAAAATGGCAACTCTACTAGGGAGGGACTAGATTACTTGTTAGCCTATCTATCCTTGTTTCTTTTATAAACATACAGACAGAGCCGGAAGTCAAGCCAGCTAGCCCTCGAACTGCATTTGTCATACAAATGCAAAGTAGATCAATGATGCTTCAGTCAATCTCTGGGTTTTGTTTATAAATTAAACAATATATCTGCAAGCAATGTAATTTCTCTGAGTGGTGGCTCTAGTAACCTCTTAGATCACCCCTGTGTTTTTACATACATTGATTTGTAATTATTTAGCTTAAACACCTAAACTAAACTACAAACTGTGAGTGAAATCCCATTCAAATTCTCACACTGTAACCATCGTACCCTTCCTTCAAGGACACCTGTATGCATTGCACTTCCCAAATGGAGTAGGTGCATTGCATACTGAGTTCACTATGTAACAGGTGCGATGGTCAGGGAGGATTGATTTTTCCCTCTGACTATGGAGTTTTCTCACTGTTTTCAGTCTTATTCAAAAGTTTTTGTTTTCTGTAATCAGTGTACTTCTGTGAATACCCCCTTCTCTTTCATTATTCTGCCTCCTTAGTGCAAAGAACTATAAACGTTTTTTATGTATTGTGCGTCGTTTTAGTTCTCTTTTGCGAAAAGTAACATAGTCGAACTGTTGTCCCTAGATCTGAAAGTGTCGTAGCTGTCGTTTTCAGTTTTAGAAAGCAATCCCATTGTTTTAGATAGTTTATTATACAATTACAATTGCATAAGATTTGAATTACTTGTTTTAGAGTGTCAAAAAGCAATTTCCATTTCAAAATCGCAAAGTGTCTCTCTTGCTTTCACTTCATTTTGAAAAAGAATTTTGTTGAGTATAGTCACTTTAAACATAATTTAGTTTTTCACATAGCTTTCTTAGCATGATTTACAAATTAAGAGAGCCGAAAACCAATACATGCATGTGTATTTTCATTTTGAATGCTTGGCTTCATTTAGTATTGTGCATATTAGCATGTGCTCTGGGATCTGTGAAGTAAAGATGCTTGACTTTCTTCCCTTTAGTAGCTAGTATTTTCATTGCTGAAAGAAGATAAAACATTTGTTTATCATCTTAGACAGCATTTAAGAATTATACATACATCACATGGTGAACCTGAAAGGCAAACTGTTAAACAAGATCAACTTAAAATAAATCTCAATGAATCTAACAACACTTTGGAACTTAACGCAACATCTAGAGGTCTAGGCTAGAGACGTATTCCGACATCTTAAAGCCTGGTAACTATTGCTTTCAGTGCTGGTTGGGTGATTCCTCCACTCTGAGATGACAAGTGCTAGTACGGACTTGTGCTCACATGTACCGTCACGTATATATTGGGAGACAATAATAGGCTGCATCCTTTATCCTTAGGAAACCATGTCTGCTGCCCTATCGATCATAATGCACCGAACATAGCATTCTTCCCTAATGCACCGAACATAGCATTCGAGAAGACTGACTGCCATACTGTAAAGAGTATTCTCCATTTTTATGATTGATTTGGTAATCCTCTCTGCGTAGATCTCCAGAGAAGTCCATTTTGCTCCTTTTCAGACTCCTGAAAGGAAAAGGTCCTCTGAGCGCTTGTCACTTCAAGCTCAATAAAAATTGAGGGCGACTAGAGTCATCTTTTGTTTTTTCTCAACTCTTTAAAATTGAAAAAACAAGTTGTGTCCAAGCACCTAAAAATTTATTTTAATCGGAATAACGTCACAAATTCCCCTGTTGATCTTCAAGTTGAGCAAATGGAGTCTACCAACCAAGGATTTCCCTGTGAAGGAAATCCTAGTCCCTTCCTATCTTGGGGAGTTGTTGGTCCTCCCCATATGGCCACTTTGTCACTTCCAGGATTGACAATTGGTTTGCCGGTCTCTCTCTTCTCTACCTCTGTCATTTAGAATCCCACAATTCTTCAACAGTCTAACTAGCAACTAGACGACACTGTAGTTGCCTCCCAACCTTCTACTTCGTTTGATTCTCCTTCTCCTCCTTCCTCTTCGCTTGATAAAGCCAATAAAGATAAAAGTCAAGTAACTGAGAAGAAGAAGAAGCAAAAAGAGAAAAAGGAACCGAAATCGAAAGGGAACAACCAGGTATCGTCTAGAAAAAATCCACACATCGCACAGTCAAAACCTAAATCTCCTTGTGTCATTTACAATGGAGACCACTATCACCGAGATTGTCCTTACATCCCTCGGATCTTAAGAGACTGGTCTCCTCATTTGCACCATCTGGTAGCATCAACCTTTGGCGATCATGTTGAATGCTCACCATCAACCAGTGAAAGTGAAGCACATGGAAAAAGAAGGAATCTTAAACTTCCTTGTAAGTTTCTTGAAGGTGATCAAGCCGTCCACCGTTGTCCCTTCCTTGAAGAGGCTAAAACAGTTTTCGATAATCATCTGGTTTCACTGTTACGACTTCCTCCTGGATATCAAAATCTCTTGCCGAGCCCTCCATCCATTGAAAATCTGGCTAGCCTATCCTTGTGGTCAGCCGAAGCACCTATTGTTGAAAATGAACCCTCGGAATCCATACTTGATGAAATTCAAAGGGTCGATATGGCAGTTGACCCGGTATTGCCTTCATAGTGTTCATCTTCGAACGATAACGTCACTAAAGAGAAAGAGAACGACACCCTTCAAATTCTTTTCATCAACACCGACAATAATGAGCTTGGGGGTAGTCCTCCCATTCCTTTACCGTAGGAAGGAAGTTCATCAGAGTCATACCCGACCGTGTATTCGGTCCCACCACCAAGAAACCTAATTGTTTCCTTCGACTGGAATCTACTAGGCAGACCCCGTTTGCCAGCCAGTGTACCATTCTGAATTATTGTACAAGTTTACAGAATGGTGATGGTTGGTACCATCATTGATGAAGGGGCTTCTGTGAGTATCCTTTCCTCAACTACTTGGAAAGCACTTGGTTCGCCATCGCTTTTCCCTAAAATGAGAAATCTAATAGGCTTCGACAAGGGAACTAGTCGACCTTTAGGGATCCTTCCCAATGTGCCCATTACTTTGAAAAGGAAAAATATTCACATGAACGTTATGGTAGTTCAAGTACCTTTAGATTACAATCTACTCCTTGGACATGACTATATTTATTGCGTGGGAGCCATCGTCTCCTCACTCTTTAGAGTAATGTGTTTTCCGCACGAAGGTAGAATGTTCAAGCTTGTAGACCAAATGTCATTCCCCGGTTCACACATCGCAAATAGTCAAATGCCATCCCTGAATGATGTTTTCATGTAAGAAATGTCTCATCAGTCTCCAGTCTATCCACCTAATGAGTGCGAGTGATTCAGGAAGATGTGACTGAAACCCAAGGGACATGCACCCTGGTCTGCTTCTACAGGAAAACCTTGGGTATAGGGTTGATTTCCACGAGGGATATATGACTAGTCTGGCCAAATCGTCCTCACAGGGAAATGGGAACAGACTGGAATAAGATACCTTCGTTAAGGTTATGCCGAGTGGCTCCACTCCCCTTTGTCTGTTTTGATAGACATCGCCGAGAAAGAATTTTATTTGCTACGCTTATAGAACTTTCTTAGTAACCTGGAAAGTTTTGCTATACTTTGGGGCATGCAAACCTTTCCGCATGCAAGTGAAGAGTGGTTATTTATTTTTTAAATTTTTAGGACCTCTAAACCTTTAAACTTGTAAGGCTAGTCGTTTCCTAACTTGCATAAAGAAAGGATCCGTGGCAAATCTTTAGCGATTTAAGCCACTTACAAATAGCATCTCGAATGAGACATTATTATCATACGACTGGTGAGCAATGTTGTTGTAGAGTTCAAGCTCGTTAAAAAATAAACATAAGTCATGAGCAAGTGTTTCTCCCCACGTTTAAGCTCATTAAAAAATGAACAGGTAAATAACCATTGTGAATGCCTTATCGCCAGCTTTTGAGCCTTGGTCGTGTTCTCGCCATCACCTCCACTATGTTTTTAGCCTATCATTCACCCCCATATGACTGTTTACCCCTTCGAGGAACATCTACGAAGAGTGATTATGCTATCCATCCTTGTAACACTACCGTGATTGGAAAATATCCAATCGTACCTAGAATCAGCTGCTACCCGAAACCATCACTCGTTCCTCGAAAATGAGTCTTCTTTAATCTCTTTTCACCTGAGTCGTAAAATATGAAAATATTGCCGAGCGATTGGCCTCTCCGGCTCATTAAAACGCATCGAAAGTGCTATCCCTCCTCTAGATTTTAATCTTTTTGGACCTGAGGGATTATTACACAAAACGATCGAGCGCTTGTCTTGTTTGGCTCGTTAAAACTATCGAAAATTCATCCTTTTTGTATTATTTTACGCTTTTTCGAACTTAAGGGATTATACAATGAAAAATAATCTTCAGGGTCTTTTTTCCGTTTCTTTTAGACTCTCTAAAATTGAAAGAGACCGAGGTATCTTTGTCGTTAAACTCGTTAAAACTAAATAGCGACAAACTCATCCAATAGGACGAGAACGAGTTTCACTCTCTCTAGGCTTGCTACAATATAGCGACAGGTTTGTCCAAAGGGAAGATCATAGAACAAGCATATGTTATCCTCCTCAAGCTTAACAAAAATAAAGAGGTACTAGTCAGTAATGACTGGGGAAATTTGGGAAGAAAACAAGAAGAAACTTTATTGGTAGCAAGTCGCTCTTGAACATGACACTTTCCTTCTGCATCCATGTTGGGTTGGGTTGTTCCGTTCACTAGTCTTCACCATTGGTCTGTCACAGCATCCATCTATGGGGTTAACGCTACCAATCCATCTTCAGTGTCACCAATATGTTCAAGAGAAGTCATTCAAACAATTCACCTGTGTCTCACCCACTACAATACATTCATGCTTCATTCCTTCATGATCGCCACCCTGAACCCTATATCGTCAGCTTGTTTTCACCTCTTAAATCATTTGCTTCTTTCCGTGTCATTGATGTGGGATCCATTAAGGCCCTCCTGCGACGGGTCACTTCTTGTCGACATCAGCTCATTAGCCAAGAAGTTGACTTAGGAACAACCCTTTGAGTACTTTGAAGCTTGCATGCCTCAATGGCAAGTTTCTCACTTTCGGTGACAGGTTTAATCAATGGCCTTCGACTGAGAGACTTTTCATGGTGTTCAACGCTAAGTCCTTTTTCACACCACGTAAATTGTACTATAGTACCTTGACAGTCATTATCATTATTGGTGATTCCTCTCGCGCCTGTTAACGTCTTACATCATTGGCTGGTAATCTGGCAATGTCATTCCATGTTCGACTCCAAAACATTTTTCACATGGATTGACTTGTACTCCGAGTGAAGATTGGCCAAGTTTGAAGACCCTGGATCTAGTTTCATCCGTCCGAGCTGTGATATATTCAGGAATATAAAAACATGCAGTGTACATCATTGCCGATCAGATGATCATCCAAATCAAAGGATGATGTGTCCATATCATCAGTCTGTCACACAGATGATCGTCTGTCCTATGTACATGAAAATGAGTTTATAAAGTTGAGCATGGGAATTCCCACCTCAGCTAGATCATGAAAAAATGTTGTCAAATAATGTATTTTATTGTATCTTATTACAGGTCCCCTCCCAGCTCAGAAAAACTTCAGATCCTCATAGTAAAGCATTTCACTCGACATCAAAAATGATTAACGACCTCATGCTTTAGGGGCCAACTGTTATAGACATTTTTGGGCACCTTAACCCCAATCACGAATGTCCATAAGCTGAGGGCTCTTAAGTCCATAAAAGTGTTGCTTCACTACCTAAAGGAACAAGGTCAACTGATTATATCATCTCCCAGTAGTTCTCCACTGAAAACTGCTCATAAATGGTCAAAACTGGACCATACTGAAAGCTCCATGCAGAGGGTGTGATGCATATCACCTTCCCAATGTATAGGGTGTGATACATACTGCTTTGCTCCTCTGTAGGGTGTGATGGTCGGGAACGGACAAATGGCAGGGACAAAAAGCCGAGGTGGAAGATCATGGAACCTTCCAGAAGCTTTGTTGAGCCTCAAACATGCACCTTCCTATACATCCTCTCAGCCTTCTTTTTCCACTTACTTCATCCACCCAGTTGTTAAATCATTGCATTATAGTCTAAAAAGAATTTTTTATATGGTTTTCTGACTATGCTTATGACTGTTGTTTGGTTTAGTTTTTTTTTCATGTAGCTGTGGAAACTTGTTAGTTTCCGCATCCAGCACAGGTTTCCACAGCCAGCACAGGATTCCGCAGCTATTTTGTTAAAAGCTATGCTATACGTGTCCTATGAAGAAATGAGGTACATGGGCAAGCTCCAGGTGACGGATACATGGAACGTGTCCCTTCAAATCAGCCAAATCATCCATCGAAGGTCACGGTCAACAAAGGTCAAAGACAAAGCCAACCAAGGAGTTTAGCGGTGGCACGTCTCTATTTTGAGCACGTGAACGTTACGTGGCATAGTCCTCAGCTCACGAAGACACCGACACACCTGGAGATCATTCCCGTAACCTAAATCCAACAGCTACCACTCCGAAGATTTAATAGACATGAGGACAGTTACGCTAGATCTCGGCTGAAGGGATCTACGTGTCTTTGGCAACACAGTCAATAGCGTAGGAGTTAGTTAGTTAGTTTTAGAATTTTGCCATTATAAATAACGCGTCGATGACCACTGTAGAGGAGCTTTTTGGGATATGTGAATTCTGAACTGATGTGTTATCACCCCACTGTTTATATATGTTGTTGTTTTAATATATGAGAAGAATTTTCTGAGTTTATTCGTGTGACTACTCGTTGACTGGCTGAAGTGGCAAAGGGCCCCTGCACGCTGAAGTCTTGTAAAGTTTCCATTTGGTTTTATTATGTTTTTGTTTTTATAATCATTAGCTTTTACATAACACACTGTTTGATGTTTCTTAACTCACTGCTGTTTATATTTTCACCTCTGTTTTCTTATAGATGTCAACTGATCAGTGCTTTTCTGTAGGTTTTCTTAGGCAACCCAGCCAAATTTTCATCTTTTTGATAAATATTGACATATGAGATCATCTTTTCCTTCCTCCTAACTTTCATTTTCTGAAGTTTAATTTTAGCACTGTCTTTTCCAAGTTGTGATTTGCTTAGTTATTTTTCTGTTATTTAGATATCATACTGCTCACCAGTTTATGGTTTCTTTCTATAGTCGAGTGACTCTATTAGCAAGAAATCAGAATATTACTAACTGTAGTGTGATTTAGTTATCATACTGCTTAAACTTATTCATGATTGCTTCCCACAAGGTAGATTGAGCTAAAGGGTAAAGGATCACAAGAGTTGAAGTAATGTGAATAGTTTCCTTTCTACAATTTAATTTCTTGCAATTTAGTTATCATATTGCTTAAACTTATTGATGCTTGCTTCCCACAAGGTAGATTGAGCTGAAGGGTGAAGTACCAGAAGAGTTCATGTAGTAGTAGTTGTAAAAAGAGCTTCGGCGTAAATCACATAAGAAAATTATTGTCGACGCGTTTCTTTTATGCAATTTAATTTCTTGCCATTTAGATATCATATTGCTTGACTTGTTCATGATTGCTTCCCACAAAGGTAGATTGAGCTGAAGGGTAAAGGATCTGAAGATTTTAAGTAGTGTGAATTAGTTTCTTTGCTTTTAGTTTGAGTTTCTTTTAGTTTTTACTTTCTTTTTGTTCAGCAGCAAGGATACTGGGCCATTGTCATTAGTTCACTGTTTGATGCATTTACTTCCTCTTAAGAATTAATTTCAGTTTAGTTGTTTTAAAGCTTTCTTTTTTAGCACTTTCAAGTTTGAGAAAATCACTGTAGAAACCATCACCATCTATACTCCATACTTCATCTTCATCCTCGCCATCACACATTAGGGAAAGATAAATCCAAAAACAAACTATAAACTCAAAAACGATAAAAGACTAAGGAAATGGTTATCTAGTACATATAGTACACATCACTTCGTCAGTTTACGAACCCCGGATTGACATTTTAATTAGTAATTTAGATCACACTAAATTGACCAAACATTTTGGCGTCGTTGCCAGGGAAGTGAAATTAGGTAGCCAATTTCTAAAAAAAAAACAAGAAAATTTCAAGGAAAATTGATAATCTCTCAAAGTATGCTCTCCTCTTGCACTTAGTGTGATTTGGAGGATCAGAAAAGAGAAAGTTATTGGTTCAATAGTTTCTTGAGTACACTCTTTTCTTGCACCTAGAGTGACGTGGAAGATCAGAAAGAAAATTATTAGCCCGACTTGAAGAAAAATAAAAAATGACATGCATAAAGCAAGAGATTCTAGGGGAAGGTTTTTAGCTAGAGCCAAGAGTTCGATTTTTACAACTCCATCTACTTCAAGGAATAGACAAGAGACACCTCCATCATCTCCAACTTACACACCTAGCCCTAGGATTCCTGGAATTCAAGAGGCAGTAGTTGACTCTCCCACACCATCCATCAAATCTGAATTAGGAAGAGATCCTTTCCTTCCTTCTACAGGGAGACAAATTGTAATTGAAGAAATAGAATCACCTGAGGAAGAAGAGGGAGAAATTCCTCCTCATTCACCCTTAGTAGAGGAGCTAGAGGACTCTGAAGTCTCCGGGGAAACTACCATGACAGAAGAAGGAGCAAACGGATTTGGTAGAGGTAGAGGTAGAGGAGGAGGAGCAAATAATGGAGGAGGTAGAGGTAACATTAGGGGAAATAGGGATGGAGATAACTCATTCGGATTTCCTATAGTCGATGAGGACTCCCAAGCCACAATGAAAAACATCTCACCATATGTCCTCCCAAAATTCCATGCGTTAAGAAATGAGGACCCTGAAACATTTCTATTTGAGTTTGAGGTCGTGTGTCGAACTTATGATTATCTGGAAGACTCTCAAAAACTCAAACTGTTTCCTTCAACATTGAAAGGAGCAGCCTTGAAATGGTTCATGGGATTACTCACTCAATCCATTAGGACTTGGAATGATATGAAACAAATATTTTTGGATAGGTACCTGGACTATTGTATGCCCACCAATCACAAGGATGAGGTATTCAAAATGGTGCAAAGAGAAGATGAAAACTTGGAGGATTTACTCGGAAGATTTCAATACAACCTGAAAAGAGAAAAAATGAGTAACTTAGATGAGGAGACCTTTAAAGCCCTTCTATTAAAAGCCATTAGAGATGAATAGATAGATATTTTGAACATGATGGGAAAAGGAGACATATCTCAACTTCCACTTCATCATATAGCAGAGCTATGTGTCCATCTCTCAAGGGGGAAATCTAAAACTCAAAAAGGGCCTAGAGATCCTTCTCTCATCAGAGCAAACAAATCTGCAACTGGATCAGTAAGTAGGGCTGAGATTGGCAACATGCTTGATGAATTCAAAACTGACATCTTAGGGAGTCTTAGTGAGTAACTAGACACTCTTAAGGTTTAGAATAAGCAGAAAGCAGAAGTTGAAGCTTTGGCCATCTTTTTCCCAAAATGTAGAAATAAACATGCTCTAAGGGAATGTCCCTTGGATGCAAAAGTTGTAGAAACATGTGTAATCTATTAGAATCATGAAACCAAGGATTGTCCTTCAATCCCTGGGCTCAAAGCTGTCTTTCAAGAAGATCCAAATACCATCGAGTCTCTCTGTTTTGTTGCAAGGAGACCTTGGCAGGGGCAACAAATCAAGGGTTTAACAACTCTATGAATTTTCAACCCCCACCAAATTGGAATCCTTGGCAACAACCTTGGTCCCAACCTCAAAATCCTTTTCAATCATGGATACAAGGTATGCAAAATCCTTATGGTAAATTTGCTCAATTCTATCAATATCCTCCATCTTTTCAAAACCAACAAGCTCCACAACTTCCAAATCAAAACCCACAACTATCATTGCCATTTCATCAACAACAACCCTCTTAACAGAATCCAAATTCTCAACTCTTGCGCCAAAAAAAGTCAAATCAACTTCCTTCTCAGCCATTGCCAAACCCCAATAATAAAAACCCTCAAAATGCTTACATGATGGAAGGTCTACAATTTCAGTTTCCTGCCTATATGATTGTTCCTCTCAATGATGTACAACTCAAATCAAGTAGAGTCCTAGATAAGCCTTCTATAGGTGTTGAAAAGCAAAGCATTTATGAGGAAGATTCTCTTGAAGCCAATAAGGGTTCTGAAGCATCTCTTCAAAACCCAAGCACTAAAAAAGAAAAAGAAAAAGAGTTAACCCCCACAACTCCTATAGTTGAGCAACCTGCATCTTCATCCACACCTCCTTTTCCTGAAAGGTTACAAATTGACAAAGGGGTGGAAAAACAAATCTTGTTGCCAGACTATGATTTTCTAGATGAATTGAAGAATGTCTGTATCAAGATTCGCTTGTTACAAGCCATTAAAGAGATTCCTATTCTAGCAAAAACAATAAAGGAGTTAAGTCTTAAAAGACGAGGAAGGAAACCAAGAGATAGAAGAAGAATCCACCTAGTAGGAAAAATTGCAGATATCATCATGGGAAAAATTACTATGCAGAAGTATGTAGATCTTGGTAGTCCAATTGTCAAAACACATATCAATGGGGTAGAAATTCCAAATACTTTGATTGATTTGGGGGCTGCTATCAACATCATGAGTAGACAGACTATGGAAGAGCTAAAACTTCCTAATCTTCTTTTTAGACCTACTTTATTGCAACTTGCAGATCGATCAATTATTAAACCAGATGGTGTATTAGAAGACATTTCAGTCTCCTTAGAATCTTGGGAATATCCAGTAGATTTCATGATTTTAACTCCCAAGAGTAATTTAGGAGGACATCCTCTCATCTTAGGAAGACCTTGGCTAGCCACAACTGATGCTTTTATCAATTGTAGGTCTAGGGATATATATATTTCTGATGGTAAATCGAAAAAGAAGTTCAATCTGTATCCTCTAGCAAAAGCAATTACAGAAATAGGAGATAATGAGTGGATTGATGATGAAGATACTATACAACCCGTCTTTACCATTTCCGAGATCAGTGAAGATAGTCAAATTCTGAACACATTAGAAAAATTTGAAACATCTTTAGAATATCACCACACACAATTTCAGTTGGATTCTGACATTGAGTATCTATCATATAGACAAATGTCTCTTTTCTCTATGGAAGAGTTTGGTAGTTCCGCCATTGAGATCTTTCCAGGAAAAACATTGAATATCAAGAAAAATTTGGAAAAATCACAACAGGAAGAGGTAACAAAAATCTTGCAAAAACATTCTACTGCATTTGCATGGGAGTATACCGATATGAAAGGTATTGACCCTAAGACTTGCATTCATCACATCTACATTGAGGAAAACAGTAGACCAATCAGACAACCTCAAAGAAGGATGAATCCAAACCTTAGGGAGATAGTGAAAGAAGAGCTCCAAAAGTTACTTAATGTAAACTTCATTTATCAAATTTCAGATAGCCGATGGGTTTCTCCTTTGGTTATAGTACCTAAAAATAATTGTAAATGGAGGGTTTGCATTGATTACAGGGAATTGAACAAAGCAACTGTGAAGGATCACTTTCCTTTACCCTTTATTGATCAGGTATTAGATACTTTAGCAGGCAAAAAGTATTTCTCATTTTTGGATGGTTTTAGTGGTTACAATCAGATTCAGGTAGCACCTAAAGATCAGGACAAGACCACATTTACCTGTCCATGGGGAACTTTTGCTTACCGAGTACTTCCTTTTGGATTATGTAATGCACCCGCAACATTTCAAAGGGCAGTACTAGGAATCTTTTCTGATCTAATTCATGATTGTGTAGAGGCTTATATGGATGATTTTACAGTTTATGGTAATTCATTTGAAGAGGCATTAGAGAATTTGGAAAAAGTCCTTATAATATGTAAAGAAACAAACCTTTCATTAAGTCATGAGAAATGATTTATGATGTTTACTGAAGGGATTGTTTTAGGACATCATATTTTAGGGGATGGTATTAAAGTTGATAGATCAAAAGTTGAAGTCATCTCCAAGTTGCCTATTCCAAATTGTCAAAAAGATGTGAGAAGTTTTCTTGGATTTACTGGATATTATAGAAGATTTATTGAAAACTTCACCAAAATATCATCTCCACTCTTCAAATTACTTACAAAAGACTGTGAATTCAAATGAGATCCTAATTGTCAATCTACATTTGAAACTTTGAAAACAAGAATATCTGAAGCACCCATTTTGAGAGGGCCAAATTGGAAACTTCCTTTCCATATTTCTACAGATGCTTCAGATACAGCTCTAGCAGCTATGTGGGGTCAAAAGGATTTATTTCCTTATGCCATTTACTACACCAGTAAAAATTTGACTCCCACTGAGTTAAATTATATTGTGACTGAGAAAGAGTTCTTAGTTGTTGTTCATGCAATCAACAAGTTTAGACATTATATAACAGGCTACGAAACTTTTGTCCATACTGATCATTCTACCATTAGATATCTCATGAACAAACCTGTTACCAATGGCAGAGTCACAAGATGGCTTTTACTTTTACAAGAATTCAATATTACTGTGTTAGATAGACCAGGGAAACAAAATACAGTAGCTAATTTCTTCTCTAGAATCCAGAATACTAATGAAGATTCTCCTGTAGAGGATAAGTTTCTAGATGAATATTTGTTTGCAGTAACTACTAAGGCTCCTTGGTATGCAGATATTGCTAACTACTTGGTTACAGGGAAGCTACCTCCACACTTATTTCCTAATGAGAAAAGGAAATTATTCAGGAGAGTTCAAATTATTCATGGATTTCTAATGAATTGTTTAAAACAGGGCTAGATTGTGTGATCAGAAGATGTGATCGGGAAGATGAAATACGTGACATCCTCAAGGCATGTCATGATGAACCATGTGGTGGACACTTTGTTGACAAGAGGACGGCCTATAAAATCCTTTCTTTAGGATATTATTGGCATTCTCTCTTCAAAGATGTAAAACAATATGTCAGAAGGTGTGACAGCTGCGAGAGAGTTGGGAGACCGACTCTTTCAAATGAAATTCCAATACAGCCATAGGTACTCATCGAACCCTTTGAAAAATGGGCTTTGGATTTCAATGGACCAATTAATCCACCATCTAGACAAAAGAGATATATATTGGTTTGCACTGATTATGTCACTAAATGGGTACAAGCAAAGGCATTGCCTTCTGCCACTGAAAATTGAGTTGTTCAATTTCTTTTTGAGGATATTTTTACTCGTTTTGGTGTCCCAAGATAAATTGTGACACATCAGGGAAGTCAATTCACATATAACTTGATGGAGAAGCTGATGGAAGAATACAAAAGCAAGCACATAAAATCTACTCCTTACCATCCTCAAGCAAATGGCCAAGTGGAATCTATAAACAAAGTTCTTGAGAGCATAGTCACCAAAATTGTTCATCTCCACAAAAGAGATTGGGTAGAAAGGCTTCCTGAAGCCTTATGGGCCTACAGAACTACATGGAGGAACACAAAAGGACATTCTCCCTATGAAATTGTTTATGTGAAAGAAGTCCTGCTCCCCATTGAGTTTCAAGTCAAGACCTTCAAGATGGCATTCCAGTTGGGGATGAATCTATTAGAAGCCCAAAAGCACAGAATGGAACAGCTGAATGAGCTAGATGAGATCAGACAAGATGCAATTTTAAGGACTGATCTAGTTCAACATCAAAGAGCTAAGTGGCATGAGAGATATATTAAAGAGAGAAAGTTTCAAGAGGGAGATTGGGCTTTACTGTTTGATTCCAAGTTTAAAGACTTCAAAGGAAAGTTTCAGACTCATTGGCTTGGGCCATATGAGATTGATAAAGTCTTTAACAATGGAGCAGTAAGAATCAAGACCATTGATGAATTTCAGACTCCTCTTATTGTGAATGGCCACTGATTGAAAATTTATCATAAGCCACTTTCCAAAGAGGAGTTTGTCAAAATGTTCCAAGAGAATTCTGCAATAAGGCTGGTGGAGAAGAATCCTTCTCCCCCATCAGCCTAATCTTTGTTTCTTTTAATTTTTGAAAAAAAAGGAAAAAAGAAAAAGCCTGAAAACCAATGATAGATTGGCAGTCTTATACAAAAAATATAGAGTGAAAATCAGGGACACTTGACACTCTATATTTTCCAAAAAACATCTCCTCTCCTTTTTTTTCCATCTTCACTTCATCTCACTTACCCATTTCATTTCACCTCCATCTCATTCTCATATCCATTTCACTTGATTCCACTCCATTTTCACTTCATTCTCATTCCATTTCATTCCATCAATAAAATTCCCCCTTCAGGACTATTTTCATTAAGTTGATTTTCTTCTAGCTATCTTTGTGTAGTCAAGGGGGTGCTGTCTCGGTTTCCGCAGCCAGAAGCGGTTTCTACAGCTAGAAATGATTTCCGCAGCCAGCATCACTCTCTTTTCAAAAATACAATCAACTGTTAGTGCCATAATCGTGAAATGCAGGTGTAATTGAGCTGAAGACATGGGGCATCTCCAAGATATCAAAGAAGAGCAACTGGTTAGAAACCTTGAGCAAGAATTGACGAAGTTTCCAAAGGTATGATAAAAAATCTTTATCAAATAACAATTCAAGTCATAATTACGTATAGTTATTAAACCATAACAGGTTCTCCTACGTGCAATGATTTCGTATGTTAGCCCACTATCACTCTTATTCCACGATATCACTCCACACACCTCACATTCATTTCCCTAACGGTCTCATGATTACTCCGAGTTTGAACTCAAGTGTGACTGCACTTCTATTTATTACCCATACTCTTGAGACGTGACCTATTGTGTTACGGCTCTTCCCAGCCATACTTTCCGCAGCCGTCAGTTGAGACGTGTAAAATCTCATACACAGTCATCCCAATCAAAAGAATCCTGTCGTTACTCCACTCGCTTATCGCTCCACTTATACCATACTCCTCGCATGCATTCACATTTCATTTTATGAACTTGTTTACAACTGCTCACCCACTGATCCTCCTATAATTCGGGTATTTCCATTCACTATTCTCTATTTCTGACTGCAGTCACTACAGTTTGCTCTAAACCCCGATTGCAATCACTACAGTCATCCTAAACCCTAACTACAATCATTACAGTCTATCCTAAATCCTGTAACAGAGCTATTTTTTCCCTTAACCCTCACATGCAGAAGAACTATCAGTGGAATTTAAAATAGAGGATGGGAAAATTACTGAGAGTTGAGCTAGAAGGACTTAAATACTTGGAGGGTTATCCTCAAGTTAAGGGATTGCTGAAGAAAGTCAGATGGCTACGATTTATCCAGAAGTTTAAATGCTATAACAAGGAGGTGACCCAAACTTTTGTGAGGTCCTTTAATGGAAAAACAGTGGAGGTTGGAGACTTGAAATTCACAGTGACCCAGGCCACAGTAGCAGCTGCCACGACCCTACCTCAAGAAGGTGAAAGTTGGTTTAAAAATAGAAGTGTGGATGATCAAATATGGTGAACCATGCTACAAAACCAAGGTATGGATACCACTGTATTTACAAGAGGCATCCTTGTCCATGTATTAAAAGAGGAATGGTCTAGTCTATTGTTAGTCATCCAGAAATTTATCATGTGTGAAGGTCGTTTTGGCTCTATGTATATGTATCATGTCAGACTAATGATGAATTTCATAGATGGTCACACTCTTAATTTGCCTCATTTTCTGCTATCAACTTTGAAAAATATGAGTTTTACAGTTCAAAAACATGTAAGCAATATTGAACCTCATCTTTACCATCATGGGCTCGTAAAAATTCTTATTTAGGATCAATTGAAGAAAACTAAGGATACATGGGAGCAATTCTTAACAAGAAACTACTTCCAATAGTCGTCTGAGGCCTCTGGAAGTAGTCTACCAAAAATTCCAAGGAAAAGTAGGAGGAAAGAGAAAAATATTGCAGTCCAAGACTCCCCTACAATAGAAATTCAAGAAAATGTCCAAACAGAAGAAGAAGAACGAGTTAAAAGTAAGAAAGAGAAGAAAGAAAAAGGAAAAAGAACCATTCAAGAGATCTATCCATCCCCTGAGCAATCCATAGAAGAAGATTATTAACCTCTGTCAGAAAGATTAGTAGATCTTCAAGCTGCTGCCATAGCCAAGAAAAAGAAAAAAGGAAAACAGAGTGCACAAAAGAAGAGTACTAGTTCATACTTAAGAAGGAGCACTAAGCTAAAAGGGAAGGGGAATAAAACCAAAGAAAAACAGTCTCACTTTATTGATTTAGGTGAAGAGACACTTGAAAAATCTCCAGCCCAGCCAAGCATTGAGTCAAGTCCTCCATGTGAGGAAAGCCCTTTTTGGCCAGAAAGAGAGAGCAGTCCTCCTCCACCAGATTTTGAGTTTAGGCCAAGAAAGACACCTGAGGTAGATCATAGTCAGCAAGAGGTATATAACTACCTAGAATCCTTAGAACAATTAGCTGCAGGACCAAGTACCTCTCTGCCACTTGATGCACAAGTTCAGTCTTCGAAACAGGAAGTATTTGAGTTAGAAGTCCTAAATAGAAATATCATACAGGAAAATGAAGCACTTAAAGAGAAGAGTAAGGTAGACAAGATTGTCCATGATAACACTATGCTTCATTTAGGACTGTGACAAAAGAAAAATAGAAAACTGAAGAAGAAGTGCAAAAAGTTAAACAGAGCATTGATTAACCTCAAGTTCAAATGTCTAGTCAGAAAGCCAAGGATGATGATAACATCAAAGAAGAAGAAAAGAGGGCTAGATGTCCTTGCAGAAGCCTTAGAACATGTGGATTAGAGGGAAATAACTCAATTTTGGTTGCATGAGGACATGCAACACCTTCATAGTGGGGGTATGTTGAGCCTCAAACCTGCACCTTCCTATACACCCTCTCAGCCTTCTTTTTCCACTTGCTTCATCCACCTAGTTGTTAAATCATTGCATTATATACTAAAAAGTACTTTTTATATGGTTTTTTGACTATGCTTATGACTATTGTTTGGTTTAGTTTTTTTGTTCATGTAGCCGCGGAAACTTGTTAGTTTCCGTAGCCAGCACAGGTTTCCGCAGCCAGCACAGGATTCTGCAGCTATTTTGTTAAAAGTTGTGCTACGGGTGTCCCATGAAGAAACGAGCTACATGGGCAAGCTCTAGGTGACGGATACATGGAACGTTTCCCTTCAAATCAGCCAAATCATCCATCGAAGGTCATGGTCAACGAAGGTCAAAGACAAAGCCAACCAAGGAGTTCAACAGTGGCACGTCTCTGTTTTGAGCATGTGAACGTTATGTGGCACAGTCCTCAGCTCACGAAGACACCGGCACACCTGGAGATCATTCTCGTAACCTGAATCGAATAGCTACCAATCCGAAGATTTAATAGACATGATGACAGTTACACTAGATCTCAGCTAAAGGGATCTACGTGTCTTTGGAAACACAGTCAATAGCGTAGGAGTTAGTTAGTTAGTTTTAGAATTTTGCCATTATAAATAACGCATCGATGAATGTTGTAGAGGAGCTTTTTGGGATATGTGAATTCTGAACTGATGTGTTATCACCCCACTGTTTATATGTGTTTTTGTTTTAATATATGAGAAGACTTTTCTGAGTTTATTCGTGTGACTACTCATTGACTGGCTAAAGTGGCAGAGGGCCCCTGCGCGCTGAAGCCTTGTAAATTTTCCATTTGGTTTTATTATGTTTTTGTTTTTATAATCATTAGCTTGTACATAACACACTGTTTGATGTTTCTTAACTCACTGCTATTTATATTTTCGCCTCTGTTTTCTTATAGTTGTCAACTGATCAGTGCTTTTCTGTAGGTTTTCTTAGGTAGCCCTGGAAAATTTTAATCTTTTTGATAACTATTGACATATGAGATCATCTTGTCCTTCCTTCTAGCTTTCATTTTCAGAAGTTTAATTTCAGCACTGTCTTTTCCAAGTTGTGATTTGCTTACTTATTTTTCTGTTATTTAGATATCATACTGCTCACCAGTTTATGGTTTCTTTCTATAGTCAAGTGACTCTATTAGGAAGAAATCAGAATATTACTAACTATAGTGTGATTTAGTTATCATACTGCTTAAACTTATTCATGATTGCTTCCCACAAGGTAGATTGAGCTGAAGGGTAAAGGATCAGAAGAGTTGAAGTAGTGTGATTAGTTTCCTTTTTGCAATTTAATTTGTTGCAATTTAGTTATCATATTGCTTAAACTTATTCATGGTTGCTTCCCACGAGGTGAAGGGTAAAGGACCATGGTTGCCATTTAGATATCATATTGCTTGACTTGTTCATGATTGCTTCCCACAGGGCAGATTGAGTTGAAGGGTAAAGGATTTGAAGAGTTTAAGTAGTGTGAATTAGTTGCTTTGCTTTTATTTTGAGTTGCTTTTAGTTTTTACTTTCTTTTCATTCAAAAACAAGGATACTGGGCCATTGTCATTAGTTCACTGTTTGATTCATTTAATTCCTCTTAAGAATTGATTTCAGTTTAGTTGTTTTAAAGCTTTCTTTTTTAGCACTTTCAAGTTTGAGAAAATCACTGTAGAAACCATCACCATCTATACTCCATACTTCACTTTCATCCTCGCCATCACACATTAGGGAAAGATAAATCCAAAAACAAACTAAAAACTCAAAAACGACAAAAGACTAAGGAAATGGTTATCTAGTGCATATAGTACACTTCACTTCGTCAGTTTATGAACCCGGGATTGACATTTTAATTAGCAATTTAGATCACACTAAATTGACCAAACAAGCTTCCCCTCTGACACTTGCCACTCCATTTTCGACCAAGGATGAGTAAGAGATCATCATTCTCCAAGTGGAAGCAGGAACTATCAAAGATAACACACTAATCAAGATCCCAAAAGATGACTCACCTCTCTGTAATCATCTATATATGGATCCCTCATCACAGAGATCGAGAAGGTGGAATTTTGTAACTTATAGAGAAGTGTTGTTGGTATGTTGGTGTACATTCACAGTGTTGGGTGATTTTGCTTTGCTTGAGGTGAAGAAGGGCTTCTTAGCTGGAGGATGATGTTGGGTCATAGCTCATGGTTGTAATCCTCTTGCTACTTTTTATCTGAATAAAGCTCTTCTTGTTTCCTTCCATATTCTTGTGTACTTGTTTATATATGCTTGTATATGGTTAATGTATATCTGATCCTTCAATATTTATGAACTTAGATCCTTGTTTCTTTCATAGTAGTATGTTGTTGTGATTCTACAGGTCCTTTTGAAGCTGAGCAAACAAAGAGCAAGCGGAAAAACTCTATCAAGAAAGGGAGGAAATCGAAAAAGCGCAAGACTTAGGTTGGCCCTCTTGGTTCTCCTCTCATCTATATTCATAAAAGGAATCAATAGTAGACTTTGATTGTTTGCTCCTAAGATAGCCACCTATCTTAGTGGGAATAACAACACCCGTGTGGACACTATTCCCGTATAACACTTATGCAATGCCCCACCCCTCATCTACCCACTTTTACAGACCTTTTAGGGTAAGCACAAGTTAGGAGTCACTATGACATGACCCAACCTCCAGATTCTAGTTATGGAAGTAGGGCCCACAAACTAGAAACAAATTGATAACCCTTAGAGACTACATGTAATGTCGCCTCCTGTCATATCTACCAATTTTCACTGGCTAACTTGAGGTAAACACGATATGAGGGGTTAATATGATACGTCTCAACCTCCTAGATGACATTAAGGAAATGGAGTCAAAACAATAAGACTCTCTTGACTTCCTTGAGGTGCCACAAGACCTCCAAGAGTAACCAAACCCCTCTAGGTGTCCAACCCGTAAGATAACTCACTTGTTCCTTGGCATAGAGCCCCAGTCACTCCCTTTCAAATGCCTCCACATGACTGTGGGTTCCCAAATTCTCCCGAAGGTTTGCATTAGTGTTTCTTTGGCCTTTTTCTACAAGTGTTGTGCCAACAACTATGAGAATTAAGGCTACTTTCCATGGTTGGGTCTAAGCCTCTACAGATAAATCCATGAAACTTCCACAACTCATAAAATATATGAAGACAATGCTTGTATACCAGAAAATGGAACCAAGACTTGACATGACCATCCCCAATGGGGCATAACATTCTATTGAAAACTTGCTAGATATGAAACCTATAGCTCATGAATGAAATTTTGAACACCAGGAACTAGAAACTTATACAAGCTTTAACAATAAGGGTCCCTCCCTTCTATCATTAGTTTTCTTAGCAACAATTAGATATTACATTCATTATTTATTAAATTATGAGTAAAAAAATGAATAAATGGATGACTAATATTTGTCATACAACCATATCGACTGGATAGTTCTATAGGTTGGCTGATACTGCCCTGGGGATTTTCGATCACTCCTAAGTTTGTCATCAGCCTGGTGGAATCTCTATTTTTTTTGGGAATGTTCATTGCAAGGGTATTCCTCTTCATTTTTGGAACATGTTTAGGTGCAGGCAGAGCCAAACCTCCTTTGACTGCAAATATTAGTTCCTCCTAGCTTGATTGTTGATGGACGAGATTGTAGCTAACTATCATCCTAATCAAACAGTGGTGGCTTACTATGGTTTCTATGTGTCCGGACCATCTTAGCTTCTGAGTGGTGTCGTGATTGTATGTTTTATAAGGTTCTAAGGTGGAGTAGACAATGATGGAATGACGGAAATCCCACCTCCAACTAATATGGGTGGTGAGGGTTTGTATGTGCAATTGGATGAAGGTAGCTCCACACTACCCTCTTAGTTGGTGGATACAGTGAATAAACTACAATAGGAACTAGTATAACCTGGGAGTAGTAAAGAAAAATTACTGAAATCCAATGTAGAGCATGAGATAATGTTCAAAGAGTAGCTAAAAAATTCTAGTCATAGAAGCACTAAGGCAGAAGGGATGAAGAGGAAGAAAAGTGGAACACAATCTAGAAAATCTGAAAGTGGAGAGGATTCAGATCAGATATCCCCAAAAGTACAGAATGGAAATAAGAAGATAGAGTTACAAGGTGAGTTTAGGAATATTAATCCACATAACTTTGATAAGGAGAAAGAGGAGGATGCATAGGATTTGCTATTGAATATGATCAAGTACTTTCAGGTGTATGAATATGAGAGTAATTTGAAGGCTTATCTAGATATCTATCAGCTACAAGGTAGAGATACCTTGTGATGGGAAGAGGTAAAAAGTGTAGATTTTCTAGAAGAGAAGGTAGCATCCTAGGAGGAATTTTAAAAAAAGATTAAGTCACACTATCTTAGTGAACATTACTATGATTATCATGCCAAATAATTCCATGAACTGAAGTTAGGGTAACTAACCATCGACAAGTTCATGGTAAAGTTTACAAACCTAGAAAGATATGTACCCTATCTTAAAGAAGAAAAGGCCAAAATGCAGTGGTTCTTAAATTTTTTATCCACCTCTTATAATGAGAGAAGCGAGTTTAATCGACCAAAATAAATGGATGAAGTAGTAACAAAGGCTAGGTTGTGTTATGAAGAGTTTGAGAATAGAAGCGAGGGTGGAAACTTGTGGGAAAATGAGGATAAGAGCAAGCTGGAGGGAGTTTTAAAAGATAGAAGCCCTCTTACCTTAAGAATTTTGGTAAGGGTCATCAAGGAAATAAGTTTAACAAAGGAAATGCACCTCCACCATCACAATCTTACATGGGATTAAAACCCAGAAAACCAAACAACAAGAACAATAATTTCATAAAAGATCAGGAACCATTAAAATATTGGGGTTGTGGTGAGCCACCCCTATTTAGAGATTGCCCAGATATTCCCAAATTTGTTTAGAACATTCAAGAAATCCAAGAAGAAACGACAATAAATTGCATTGCTATAAATATTCCTAGGAATAGTGTAGCATTGGAAGATAGGCAAGTTGAGCATCAATCTACCATGGTTCAAATCAAAGGTACTATATGAAACCAAATTGTGTCTGTTTTAATTGATCCCAAGGCTATTTTTTGCTATATTAGCCCTCAAATTGTAAAAAAATGTAATTTAAAATCTAAAAATTTTAGGAATCCTTTGTTGGTCCGGTTGGTGATGGATACCAAAATAAGTCTAACCAATCAAATTAAACAATGTGTTATTAGTTTAAATGGGTATTGTACATCAACAAATTTATATATTCTTCCCTTAGGGTCTTATGATGTGCTAATAGGCATGGATTTGGTAGAAAAATAGGGAGTTGATATAAATCATTTAGAGAAAACAGTCCAATGTGTGGGTCAAGGTCGACAGAATTGGTTAGTTAGGGGAAACCAAAACCAATATCAATTTGACAAATTTCAGCACTAGAGTTGAAAACAAGTGCTGGGAAACGGTGTCATATCTATATGGTGAATGTAGAAACTAGTGAAAAGTTAATAGAAAAAGAAAAACTAAATAGTTTAACTACTATTAAGGAATTTAAATATATTTTTGCAAAATAAATTCTTAGACTACCCCCACATAGAGATATAGATTTCACCATTGACTTGGTGTTGGGTGTTGTTTGGGTGTCTAGAGCCCCATATATGATGAGCATACCAGAAATACTAGAATAAAAAATGCAGTTTAAGGATTTGTTGAATAAGGGGTATATCAAGCCTAAGAATATAACAGTATAATATGGAGTTCACCATGATATATTGGGCTATGTCTCCTTGAGCTCTAATCAACTTGATTAGGCTCTTTGGGATTATGGCTCCAATTATTTTACAAGTGCTACACATAACTCGATTGGAATATGGCTAAAACAATGAGATTATAATGCCATCTTAACCCTCGCTGTCCTTGTTCTACATACGGGTCTAGGCTTCTCTGGACTTGACTCCTTCAGTGAGTGCTCTGAGCTTCTCGAGCTTCTAGCTTCTTTGACTCTCTCATAATTCTGTATTTATCTCTGGAGCACATTCTCCTGTCTTCGACACACCTCAGAAAACTAGCCACAACTCAATCATTCGATCTTTTGTTGTGCTGCAACTTCACTACAGCCTCGTGGCTCTTTAGAAATCTATTACAACTCTCATGTGCTACAGCTCTACCTGCAATCTCTAGTAGTTCTACCTATTACAGTGAGCTCAATTTGAGTCTCACACAACAGATACAATCAGTAGGACTTTACTTTGATCCCCCGAGTCTCTTGAGAGTACACAGACTCTCCTACTCTATCTTAACCCTGGCTCACTCGCTACCTTTGCTTCTTTAGGTTAGCTTGGCTCTAGTTTCTCTAATTCCAAGTCTTCTTACTACTTCTTGTGCTGCCCCCCTTCCTCTCTGTCAGTTTGTGGCTTTAAGCCAATCTGCTCCCTGACTGTTCATTTCCGCTACTCTGCTTTCTAGTTCCCTGCCTCTGTCCATTTGAATTCCCTCCTTCAGTGGTTATAGTAACTACATAATCCCTTATAGGGAGGTGGCTGCCTATTCCTTTAACAGATGAGTGTGTCAGGTTCACCAGAAGCACTCGATCATTTGAAACGACCATTATTTCCATTTACTCCAAGAATGACCATGAAACACGGATCTTTGCCAACTCATCGTCCACGTCGGACTTCAAAATCCTGCACAATATGCTTTATAGCTTCGTAGAATCTGGTCATCTATCACATCACATCTTTGTCGTTCATCTAGACCATCCAGATCCTACGGTCATCGCACATATTGGGTAGATAACTTGCTCGATGCTTAATAATTCGATGTGAGTGGTTTTCTCTTTGTTTTGACAGACATGTGTCACTCACTGTGTGGCATCAAGCAGGACTCAGTCTAAACCACTTACCACTCGAAGTCCTTCTGAGATACTACTAGTTTTTGTGGAATCCTGGCTCAGACAGAACCAAAACAATTTCTGTTGTATTTCATGATTTTTTGGGTCCAAGCACATGTGGTTTTCATTCTTCGAGGGGTTTTCCCTGCGATATGTGATTAACCTTGTTGCTAATTGCATATTAGGTTCCTCCCTCATTGACTTAAACCATCATTGACATTGCTAACTCGTGACAATGCACATTACCACGATCCGCCACTCTGTGTGGTTTGATCGATGACTCTCATTGATCTGCGCTCATCGAAGCTAGCAACTGTCATGAGTATTCCTTTGATAAGAAGGATCTTCACAAGATTTTTAATATTTGGCATAGTTATAGAGAGTTTACAAACACTTAGACAGTTTCAGGATCCATTTTGGATCACACCTTCCTACTAAAAGAAATTTTGGTCCACCAAAAGACTGATATACTAATCTGAGCAGTAAAATGAGAGTAACAACACCCTCTTCTTTCAGCCTCCCTACACTTGCCTTTGCATAGTGCCTCTGAACCAAAATTTCTGACCACTTCCCTTCATTCATGGGTTGGTCATCTTGGGAAGAACTGTTTTCCTCCTTGACTTCAAGTAGAACTTCTCCTGTGAAGTTTACAGAAGGTAGTTTGAACTTCTTTTCCTTGATCCTTGATCCAAGGTGGCTCAAATGAATGTGAAGTACATCTACTCCACAAAAATTCCATTTGTACTTGTTGGAAAAGCTACCAGCAATGACTGTTAAAAACAGAAGGCATACAGACAATAACCGGATGCACTAACTCTTCCTTGAACAAAGAAACAGATTCCACATCTTGTGAACCCTTCCATGTCTTATATCTGCATACAATGATTGACTAGGTAACAAGCCAATAAAACATGACTTTACAACAAATGACTCTTCAAGTCAAGCATGTAGGAAAAATAACTTTAGGAATTTTTTCCAAAAGATGAAGCACTTCACCATTATCTACATTTTGGAGACCTGGTTAACTTCTCCCAAGTCAACATCACATGCATGTTTAAAACAAAGTAATCAACCCTGCAAGTTAATTACAGATACATGTTCGAATACAAGGAAATCATCGGCATCCCTGTGTTCATGCAAATCATTCTCATGCATGCATTTCGTCCTTCAACCCTCGCTTAGGTACATTGTACTTTCTAAGCTAAAATGAACATAATGTTACACAAATAAAGTGAGTTTCCAACTCAACTTCTCTCCATTTACCATTTTGGTAAGATCGTGTAGCTTGCATTTATTCCACAAAGAAATGAAAACAGATGCATCAACAAACATGCAATATTAATTGGATAAGAATTCTAACCATTTCTTACTAATCCATTTCAAAGGTCCTTCTTTTGTTTGCTCATTAGCATTAATATGTGAATCATCCTGAAACACATCAATCATGGAATCTTTACTTCCATCCCTACCATTTTCTTTCTCCACCTTCTCCTTCAGCTTTGGTGGAAGAAGTACTAGATTCAAAGTATAACACCTTTCAACAAGATGCCCTTGCTTACGGAAGTAAGTGCATCACATGTGCATCCTTTTGATAGCATGATTTCCTTCTCTTGTGGACCCTTTGCTGCTTGCTTCTTTTCCTTCTTCTACTTCCCGTATCTGGCCATTTTCTTCCAACATCTAGAAACATCATGGTTATGTAAACCACAAAAGGAACATGTAACTCCTTTCCCATACTTATGTGTAAATTCATCATGCTTTTCAAAATCAAAAGAAATGTGTTTAGAACTAGATTTATACCTACCTCTTTCACCTTTATTGCCTTCATTAGGAGGTGAAGCAAATGTAGGTTTTAACCCCATACATAAATTACCTGCATACGAATTCTAAATCACATGAAAAATAAAAAATACGAGAGCATAACACATAAAACACATATACACAGAGATTTCCCACTGGATCCCAAAACCAAGACTACCAGCTTGATTTTTCATTATTTTCCTTTCAATGTTAC
>APFE030935066.1:48261-141307 GCA_000404065.3 Pinus taeda | reverse complement strand
ATCGTTATAAACAAAATAATAAAAAATCGAAACAATTAGACTTTTATCATCATGGATTAATCGTTATAAACAAAATAATAAAAAATCGAAACAATTAGACTTTTATCATCATGGATTAATCGTTATAAACAAAATAATAAAAAATCGAAACAATTAGACTTTTATCATCATGGATTAATCGTTATAAACAAAATAATAAAAAATCGAAACAATTAGACTTTTATCATCATGGATAATATAATAAGAGAAAAAATGGAAACAATCATAGTATTATCATTCTAAAGAGGAGATTAAAAACTGGGACAAATAATACAATGTCGGGGGTTGAAACCTTAACCCTCCCTCTTAACCAGGAGATAACACATCACGTGCTTTTGTTCTACGACCTGTAAACTACAAGTATATGAGTCAAAAATGATGAAGCACATCACTGTCTAAAAATTCAAAGGTGCACGGAGGTATGTCCCCTCGTGGAAATTCTAAGCCAAGGTGAATACAAGCCTCAATAAAAGGTGAAAATAAGCCAAGCTAAAAACCCTGGCAAGTTCAACGCAGGAGGTGCCCACCTATAGAACCAAAGAGGGTGGATTAACCTTACACCCAAATTCATGATGAAATCACAAGGAAAAGAAACCACATTGAAGGTACCTAATAAGGGATAAAATGAATAAGTTAAATTTGTAATAAATTGCGACAAAAAAATGAAAACCCAAAAATCACATACAGAATAAGAAGGGACAAAAGAAAAGTTAGATGTAGAGGAGAATTTGGAAATAATGGTCACCTTCAAGCTACCTGTAACGTAAATTACTGGTTAAACCCCAGTCAAGAAATTTGATAAAGGTAGAAATGATATATGGGAGCAATTTAAGAGAAGGGTTTTCATGAAATTCTATAGTAAACGAAAATACAAACACACCCTCACTAGTTAACTGACCAAGGAAATTTTCTCTCACAGAGTAACCTTCCTGGGTGAGAGCACAAAATGGAGGGGCACCTACATGTATAATCAAAACCATAGAGAAAAAAAGAGAGAAAATTAGAACCCCAGATGCTAATGCAATTGGTAAAACATGTGGTCGAAATGTTAATACATTCACACAGAGTAGTCATACCTACAAGAGGGGCATAGACCTTAAGTCACCTAGGTAGAATGATTGCCTCGCATACCTAGGGAAAAAACCTACAAAACAAAGCAATTTCTTAACCTTTTTCAGGTAACCACATTGGAACAGAAGATAAGAGAATTTTATTAAGTGATGATTTTACATCGTAAGTGGTAGTTGTCATGATGGCACTAAATAATTAGCCAGCGAGGGTTGAAACATCCATAAGAAGCTCTAGATAGAGCCCAGGTATCACCATCGTAGATCCCTAGCCAATGCATCGATAAGTTACCAAGTGAAAGGAATATGATGGGGCTAGGGTTAATACACTTGCAGAATCACTATAGATTTTACCTACATAAATCTCTACCCTTGGTTACCAGTACCTCGCGTAGTGAGCAGACACGTGAAGGGTGTGGTATGCATGTGAACGGAGATGAGGTGTAAGCGGGAGAGTGTGGGAGTTTGGAGGTAGTACAACCACGTTTAAGGAGAGGTGTACACTTCGAAAATTGGTGGCCACCCTACCCTAGATGTATAGTTAACATAGTTAGCATATAGTTGCGCCATAATATTATGGTTATTAGTGGATAAGGTACAATTATAGTCACTAAAAGAGGAACATGGGAAATCATCATAACACCCAAATACTTCAAAATTTGACCTTATCTAAGTATGAGATCGGGGGTTAATAAATTTACCATCAGTTCCCCGATAGCACTTAATTGGAAAGTCAAGTATCTTTACCAAGGTTCCCGCACTATTGATCCATGCATCACAAACATAAACAAAATATAAATAATTGGTTCTGTGCATAAATGTAGATATAAGCCTTATGTCATTCCACATTATTTGAGAGAAAATTAGCAAAAGTTTTATTAATATTGAAAAAATTAAATTTCCGTTAGTCCATGTATTTAAGGAACATATTACAATGTGTAATCTTAGTTGTATGACAAATAGTATCAGAGCTCCAATCACTACATTGGGCCTCGGGGGCACCATCATAAATAAATATAATATACTGATAGAGATTGTATGTTGTGTAATGCATTGAGGTGGAGTAGACGGTGAAAGGAAGATAGAAAGCCCTCATGCAACTATTACGGGTGGTGACTATTTGTATGTGGAATTGTGTGTAAGTAGCACTTCGATACCCCTTAGCTGGTGGATATAGAAAATAATTTGCAATATGAAATAGTACAACTTGGGAGTAGTAATGAGTAATTACTGAAAGCTAGTGTTGAGCAGGAGAGAATGTTCAAAGAGTGGATGGAAAAGTTGAGCCACGAAAGAATTGAGCCCAAAGGGCTAAAGAGGAATAAAAGTGAAAGAGAACCTGAGAAATCTGAAAGTGGAGGAGATTTGGGTCAGATATCCACAAAAATATAGAAATGAAAGAAGAAGATAGAGTTATAAGGTAAGTTTAGGAAGATTGAGCCCCCTGCCTTTGAAGGGGAGTATTAGGATGATGGAGAGGCTTATCTACTGAATATGATCAAGTACTTTCAGGTGTATTAATATTAGAGTAATGTGTGAAGGATTTAATCCTGTAGAGAAATTACCTACATACAATTTTGAAAATAGAAAATAAACAATAGGGAGATCATAAAATATAAAATAGATATAAAAAGAGATTTTCCCCTTGACACCAAAATTGGGACTACTAGATTGATTTTTCATTATATTCCTTTCAATGTTACAATAGATATATATACATGATGAAGCATCAATAAACCCCAATCCATTAACCATGGATTAGAACATAATCTTAGTTGGCATTACTAGATCTACAAAATACCATGGACAAAAAACCATCATGGCCAAATCCATGTGTGAAATCCATGCACAAAACCATAGGTAGGTCTAGCCACTTAATATAGCTTCCAAAAAAAACTAAAAAATCCCAAAAAATTTTATATCGCACTAGCACCTTAATAGTTATCTGGTATATAACTAACATATGACTTAAACATCAAGAAAAATCAGACTTAATAAAAAATATAAAATAAAGCACTAGAAAAGATATGTTCTAACTTCTCTTGTAGGACTTATACTCCAAGGAACTACTGTCATGAAACCTCGCTTGCTACCATATATATAAATTTGAAATATTTATTCCACTCTAACCCTATTCCATTTTCTCATTGTAGGGGTATTCAATGTTCCAGTTCATTTTCATTCTATTTCCAACAAGCTACATGTGGAGTTGCCTAAATTTCAGCAAGCAGGAGAGAGTGTTGCAGTTCGTCTTTTTCCATCTCGGAAAAAAAAAAAATACTCATCAAGGACGGGAATTGATAAATATATGTTTCATGACTAATTTGTAGGCTTTTTATTAGGGATGCAATTATATGGCTTCTCAATAGCCTCATCAACAAATTTCGTGGGTGTTCAGAAGAGTGTAAATTTTTTTAGGAACATTATGTATGCAAACTTTACTATCCTTTCAACTCTTTTTTAAATACTACCATAGAAGATAATTCAATTCTATCAGAGTATTTGGTCCCAACTTCATATTTGTGCAGACATTGTGAAAAACTTGTTTGCAGTTGTGATGCAACTTTAGGAAATGTCTACGTTTGAATTTTTTGAGTGTGAGCAACTGCATAACCATAGACTGATGTTTGACAAGTGTGTATATCATGTGCAAACACTTATTCCATGTGGATTCTGATCATGTACAAACACTTATTCCATGTGGATTCTGATTCCAATTCTGCTAGTAACATTACTATTGATTATGTATTTCAATATCAAGGAGTTGACCACGATTAGTGTACCTCCTTTATGGAATAGAAATTTGTAGGATCTCATGCAGTTTATAGCTAAAATTCAACAATTTTTTTTGATATCTAACTTTATCATGCAATTTGTCTAGTTTCTATTTATCATCATGTTTGGCAAGTTTGTAGTAGCCTAGTAACCAATCTATTGAGTGCTAGAGGGGCAATTTCATGCAACATTAAGCCTACCATAATAGATGATTCAGCTCTATTAGAGTTTTGGGCCCAATTTTAGATTCAACAAAAACTTTACGAAATGACCCATTCCCCAAAGAAGAAAGTTTCTTGAAAGTTAAATTGGTGACAATTTTCTCATGTTTTGTGATAGCCAAAAGCTTATATGTTGCACTAGAGACGATTCAACCATATTAGAGTTTATGGGCTTAGGTTTAGATTTGTGCACACATCCTGAAAAAAATGTTTGCAGCTGTCATGCAACCTTGGGAAATTTCTACTTACCATTTGAATTTTTTAGTGTGAGCAACCATATCAATGCAAACCAATGTTTGAAAATTTTGTATATCATGTAGAAACATTTATTCTATTGTGGATTTTAACTCTAGTTCTACCAGTCACATTATTGTTGATTATGTAAATTAGGAATAGGGAGTTGACTAGGAGTAGTGTAGATCCTCTATGGAATAGTAATATATAGGATTGCATGTAGTTTACAACTAAAATTCGACAAGAATTATTTCCATAGCTAATTTTATCATGGAATTCCTTTAGTTTATATTTTACATCATGTTTGACAAGTTTGCAATAGCCTCATATCCAATTTATCGAGTGCCAGAGGGGTAGTTGCATGCAAAATTTTTGACTTACCATTGGCTTGGCCATTTTTCTCATAGAAATTTTTGTTGTAACCTAGTTGGAGGAAGGAGTTCAAGTATTTTAGCTGAAAAAATTACTCTGCAAAGTTATACTAGGCAAGTTAACCTATATTTTTCAGCATTGTAATATCTGCCCTTGATAGTGATATTTATTCAAGGATAACATATGTCTAAACTTTCTTGGTTCTAGTTAGTAGTAAAGAGTCAAGAGCTACTTTTTACTATTAAATACCATTACTTTTGAGCACATAAATTTTGGTATACTACTCTAGTCTATATGACATAAAAAATTATTACTTATCCATGTATCCATCTACTCACATTCATGTGTTTTTTGTTTTCTTACATATATCTTTTGTTGGCAAGTGTGATATCATAAATGTGTGAGATGCCCAAATAATGGCTTTATGGCCATAAAAATTCTTGAGTTTTATTTACTTCTGCTTGCATCTGAGTAGTTGATTTCTTATTAGGGGTTTGGTAATGCCATTGATGTAACAAGTTAAATTTTTCCCTTCACTACAAATACTGGAAACCAAAAGCCATAGAAGTGTCAATTCTAGTGTAAAACTTTAAAAAGAATTCTATTATTGCATTTTTTTAAATTACAAAATTAAAATCTGAGACTAACTTTGACAATTCTCTTCCTTTGCATTTCCGTTATTTGTAATGAATGGAAAATTTAAACTCCTTAGGTCAATGGCATTACCAAACCTCTGATAACAAGTCATCTCATTAGCTGCAAGGAGAAGTAAATGAAAAACAAGAATTTGCATGGCCATGAAGCCATTATTTGGGATAGTCACGCATTCACAATATCAAACTTGCAAAGAACCAACATGTTTCTGAATGAAAGCGAACAATTTAAGAGCTGCAAATTTAAATGCAAAACAAATATGAAGAGAGGATTGATTTATATGTTTACACAGATTAACGTTACGTTAATAACTTAAAAAAATAAATAAGAAAATTTGCAGATTGTTCAACATGTTGTTCTCAACAAAAAAAAATAAATGTCCTCATCTATATACCAAATATGATTAACTCTTAATAATATGCAACTAGTTTGTACTCTACCCATCTCCTTTAAATATAACTGAATTTCATTCACTAGCACTAGCCACTGTGTTTTCTCAGTCTGTTACATAATCATAATCATCCATTGCATCTCCTTTAGGATAAGGGGTGATTAATGCACTATGGTATCAAGTGGTATTGCTACTTGTAGCAATTGGAGAGTCAAAAATATTTAGAAGCTTACTTTTAACCAATCCTAATCAGACACAGTATAAAGATGATATAGGAATGTCGGTGAGGGGATGAAAACCAATGAGCATCGCTTTCCCTATATTGTGGAAAAAAATGAATGTTTTAGTTATCTTTTAGGAAATTAAAGGCCTCCATTTACCTTTCCTTGTAGACATATTTCAACTGAAGCTACAAACTAGCAAGTTAGATGAAAAAACATTAAGTTAGCCATTTTAGTTCTCGTAAAAGAAATATCATTTTTTTCATGCCATAAAACAAAAGGCTGATTCAACAAAAGATATGCAACATACCATATGCATGAAAGCCATGTGTGACAAACCTTGCACTCGTTTCGCTAAGTACAACAGGTATTTTCATGTTTGCGCTATCAGTATGTGGTTTGTTGGTTCTCAACATAGACTGGTCATTATAATGGCTCTCATTTTAGATTCTTCCTGTTGTGACACTAGGAGAACATGACTATCTTCATGGCTTACTACTTACACAAGTTATTTTAGTAGTAGGTATTATAAAGCTGGGAGCTCCTCGTCTACCTCGCGTGGAAGAAGGTGTTCTCTCCGGCATTATCATTCTTAAATTTGGAGGTATGTTAAGAGAAAATCCAAGCAATAATGGAGGGTAAGATGGTTAAGGTTTTAGTGAGGGGAGTTTGCTCGAAAGGTTGGTGGGTTTATAGAGCGCATACAAGATATTTTTCTCGCAAAAGAAGAGTGGACAAGGCAATAACCTCTCTGGCTCAGGCGTGGAGTAGATGGTCGTCTTGCGGGTGTGGATGGTTTTGACAATTATTTTGATGATGGAATTGTACACCTTGATGAAAGCACTATAGACCCGCCTTTAGGTGTTGAACGCCTAGATGAGGTTGGACCTGAAGGCCTTATAGTGGGGGTAAAAATACTTTAATGTTGCGGGCCATGTAAACCTGGTTGTGGGAGTATATGGAATTCATGATTTAGGGCCTAAATGTATTGACGATCTTCGACTTGCCATATTTGTCAAGTTATTTGAAGTGGAGGTGATTAGTTGACAAGTAGTTAATCTATATATCACAATATTTAATGAAGACCCTTTATGCAGATTATTGAGCTGTGCACCATAAGTGATCAATATCAGAAATCATGTAATTCTTTCTTTGATAAGGAAAAATTAAGCATTCATTTGTCAATGTCAATATGAAATTTAGGCATAATACTATAAGCATATCTTAAGTAAAACAACCTTAATAGAAAACAATAAATCCTAGATGAACCATTAAAAAGTGATATTATTAGGGAAAGAAACTATGTATTTCTAAACAATTGACAAGTCATTGTTGGAAACATGCATTGCATGTGTTGCCCAGTTTTTTGTAGTTTGAGTAGTTGCTTCAAATTGAGAAAACTGGACAATCTTTAAAAAGAAGTGTATACCCCAAGCAAATTTGTATATAGTAAAAGTCTCTGCAATTGAAGTCAAACATAAAAAGAGTTAATAAGTCCTCAATAAATCAAATTTATTTAAGAGATCTGATTTCCTTGTTTTAGTCCCTTATAAAGGTGTTTGATATAGGCACCTTACCTAAACTATTCTCAACTACCTTCTAACCAGTGTTAGAAATGAGTGCCTTACTTAAGTTTCTAACATACATTCCATGCCATTGGTAGAATGTAAGTTTGTGAGAATCTATTGCTGCTAGAAGGGTGGATTAAGTGCATGAATAAGACTTGGAATAGTGTTTGAACAACAATGCAACGAGGAAATGGGTTTACCATTGTGGATTAGGAGTGTTAATAATGGTGCTAAATGCACAATTACCGAATGGATTCCTCAATTGGATGTTAAAACTGAAGAACCAACTTTATTAATCATACTGGGAAGCTCACACTTGAGGAGCTCCACCTAGAGACTGCCTCTAGAAAATTCTCTACAAAATTAATCTTACAAACAAATTGGGAAGTTCACAGGTGAGGAGCTCCACCTAGTGACTGCCTTTGGCAAATTCTCTACACAATTAATCTTATAATAAAAACTATATATAGTTTTCACACAAGTAGGGAAGTTAGAACAACTGACTAAGAAGTAGGAACTAATTCCTATTCTAAGGCTCTAGTGAACCAACTCTCTCCTAAATTACATATTATCCATTATCTACCACACTCACCTTTAATAGATAAAGGGGTTCACAAGTATTCCTAACATTTCCCTAAACAACTCAAACTTTATTCGACTGAGAGGATTATTGAAAATATCAACAACATTGTCACATGTACTACTCAATATGTATTTCGTTTGACTGAACTTTATCCCTAACAAAAGGAAATTGTGTATCAATTTGCGTTGTGTTTTTATGAAATATTGGATTATTTTTAGGTTTTATAGAGCTTTGGTTGTCACATTTGATAATTTTTGAAACCTTTTGTTCTTCTCCAGCATCATGGAGAAGTCTCCTCAACCAAATTTCTTCACAAGTTTATGCACACATTGCTTAATACACAACTTCTATTGAAGACAAGGATATTACGTTCTTCTTTATGTTGCTTCATGCAATGACCCCAGACCCAATGTTTAATGCATAACTTGTAATGGATTGTGGGTCATCTAGATTTTTGGCCTAATAAGATTCTGAAAAACATAACAATCTAACATCAAATGAATCAATATAAATAATACCAAAGTCTAAGTTTCCTTCCAAATATATTAAGACACCTTTCGCTGCAACCTAGTGACTCTCAAGAGGCTTTGACATGAATTATATCAATACACTAACAGCATAACCCAAAATCGGCCTAATTGTAGTCAAGTATATTAGACTCTCAACTAGTTGTCGATACAATGTTGCATCTGCCTACTTAGACTATCATCATTCTAAAGTTTGGTATTATTCTATAAAGGCATTGTTGTAGTTTTGCACTAACCCATTATGAACTTTTTTAGTAAACTCCTGACATACTTACCTTGTGATAGAAAAGTCTTACTAGAATCCCTTTATACTTCAAGACCCAAACAATAGTGTAGCTCTCCAAGATATATAGATTAGGGTCATTCTTACTTCTTTTATAATTATGTTGTAGGAAAAATGAATCAATTTTATCATACCATGACCTGGGTGCCTATTTTAGTCGATACAATGCTTTCTTCAATCTACAAACTGATTTTTTTCCCCTTGTTTAACAAACCCCTTAGGTTGCACTAAATACACTTCATCTTTTAATTTCCCATTTAAAAATGCATATTTTACATCTAGGTTGTGTATCATCCAATCATGTTTGGTAGCTAAAGAGATTAATGTTCTGATTATGTTTAATTTAGCTACAGGCATGAAGGTGCATGAAGGTTTCCTCATATTCAATACCTTCTTTCTACGAGTACCCCTTTGCAACCATCCGAGCTTTATATTTTCTTATACTCCCATGTGCTTTAAATTTACACTTGTATAGCCATTTGCAACATATGAGTTGTTTGCCTTTAGGTAATTCAACTACATCCCATGTTTTTTTTAAGTATTGATTCATATTCTGCTTCCATGGCTGCCCCGAGTTCATCATGTTGACTAGGTTCTTTATAAATAGAGGGTTCAACAACATTTAAAATAATAGTTATAAAAAAATTCTCCCTATGTCTTGTTGGAAACAAAGTTTGCCTACCTAATCTCCTGAGTGGTGGAGTTACCTCACACCTATTTTGATCATCCCTTGGTAGGCTTGGCTTCGCAAATGCATATGTACCATCCACTTCCATTTTTTATTGTTGTTGTTTGTCATGGTTGTCTCGTGTTTCATAACTCCCTTGTTTCATCAACAAAGACATCTACTAATCTTCATTGGCACTCTCATGGTTTCCATCATTAACATGATCATGAGATACTACATCTCTAGTTGCAAAGACTTAATGAGTAGAGGGATTAAACTATTTATAAGCATCAAACTCTGTACAATACCCAACAAAAATGCATTTAATAGCCTTTGAAACCAGTTTCTACATATCCTCCTTTGGATCATGAGAAAACGCTTTGGAGCCAAAAACTCTTTAATGATTTATTGTGGGCTTAAAACCGAGTAAAGCTTCGAAAGGACTTTTCAAATCAAGACTTTTTGTTGGACTCCTATTCTTCAACTATACTACAATATTTATAGCTTTAGGCCAAAATCGATTAGACAAATTCTTACCTTTTAGCATGTTGCGAGCACACTCCACAAAGGTTCTATTAAACCTCTCTACAATCGTGTTCTGGTGAGGAGTGTGGGGTACTATGAACTATTGCAGGATCCCATGGTCTTTAGAGTATTTGATGAAACCAGCCTTCTTGTATTATCCCCCTTGTTCTTAGTAGTGAATATTGATGAGTTTTCATGTCTACTTCTCAATCATGCTTCTTAATTCTTTAAAGTATTCAATATTATGACTCTTTTTTAAGGAAATATACCGAACTACATCTCGTATAGTTATGAACAAATAGTAAGAAATAATAAGCACCTCCTAATGACCTCATTTGCATTGGCCCACATAAATTAGTGTGCACTAACTGTAGTATATCTCTCTTCTTTCTATCTACATTTATAGGCAACTCATTTTTGTGGATCTTCCCAAGATCACATACTTCGGAATCAACATGGACATGATTTAAAATATGGGGACCATTAACCATACCTCATTTTGAAAGTAGTTGTAGGCCAATGATATTAATATGGAAAAATTTTCGATGCCATAAATCTTCTGCAGCCATAGCTGATGATGCCAATTCTTGGTGTGTCACACTTCTCATAGTCATCTTGTATAGACCTCCCACATGAACACCTCATGAAATTAGCCTCATAGGATCCAATTTTTTGCATCACACAATAAGATTTAAAAATCTCTACCTTAAAATTATGATATGTTATCATCGAAACAAAGATCAGATTCCTTTTTATTCCGAGTAAATACATTACATTTTGAATATGCCTAATATTTTTGTCAGGCAAAATGAAAAGAACATTAACATATCCTTTGATTTGTTACCCTCCATTATCACAGTGATAGATGTTTTCTCTAGTGTTGCTCTCTTTGAAAGTTTCAAAGCAATTCATTTTTCCTATGATTTGGGTGGAAGCTCCAGAGTCCACAAACCAAGTTTTTGCTTCATCTTCATCAGTGAACAATGTAGAATCAGATACAAGCAGTCTAATATTCTGATTATGTTCTTCATCAGAAAAATCACTTGCATGCTTCTTGTGTCTATGTTGACCTTCATCTAAGTACTTCTTCACACAATGATTATCTATATGACCAAATCTACCACAATAAAAACATTTTGGTCTTGAATCACTTCTACTTGAAGATGTACTTTGAGATGGAGGCGGATTTCTTTGTGGGGTTCATTTGCTTTTGTGTGCTGCATTATCCTTTCATTTGAAGCACTTCTTCTTTGCAATTAGCACAAGATCTGAGCTCTAGGATTTCAAGCTCATCCACCTTTCCTCCTCCTGCATTAGGATCCATGTCAATTCTTCAAACTTGGGGGATTTTTCTCTCACATTCAACCCGGTGATGAACATCTGATAGTAGTGAGTTGTACATTCCATGGTAATCATGACCAGATCAGTGTCTAACACTATTTCGCCAATGTAGCTCAGCTTATTCTTAAGCTCCTTGATACAAGAGATGAATGTT
This sequence comes from Pinus taeda, assembly GCA_000404065.3. Classification (NCBI taxonomy): domain Eukaryota; kingdom Viridiplantae; phylum Streptophyta; class Pinopsida; order Pinales; family Pinaceae; genus Pinus; species Pinus taeda. The sequence goes on along the minus strand of APFE030935066.1, from coordinate 129,685 downwards.
GCTACTGATTCATTCTCTTCCATTTTAATCTAGATAATCTTTCTTTTTAGAAACAATCGGTGATTTGTGTTCTTTATTTCATACAGGTCCTTAAGCACTGTTTAGATGTCTGTTGCAGATTTACATTTTTCGATATAAGGAATAATGCAATCTTTCACTGACAATTTAAGCGCCACTTTTTCACTGTTCTCCATTTTTTCCAACTCCTGGATTGTTGTGTTTGTTTCGCCTATAGCTAAGGTTGGCATCGACTCAACACCAGTTGCAGTTAGCCATGTGTTTTGACCCTCCACTAAGGTTTGCAACTTAAATTTCCAATTTAAGTAATTGGAGTTGTTTAGCTTATTGCTCTCGTTCAGATAATCCTCTTTCGTCTAATTGTTCATATTAACAATAGAAAAAACAACCTCCGACAAAAGACAACCAGATCTAACCCAAATCTACAACAAACGACGTCAAGGCACCTTCTCAAAACGCAGGATTCATTACACAAGCCAATATGCCCAAATTCAATTTAATTAGGAAAAATGTTTTTAAATTCAATTAAAAAAAAGAGCCCCATTGTTTTTTTTAATTTAAAAAATTCCATACTTTAAAAAAAACTACTCCTTTTTTTAAATGTATGCAACAAAAATATTATAATCCCAAAACATTTTAAATTTTTTTTACAATCACTCGGACACAACATTATCATGCATCCAACCTCCAAATGGCCGAGACCACGATACACTCCACGTTAGGCTGTAGGAAATTATGGATCCTTCATACAATTTCACAACATGAGATTGTGGTTCCCTCAAGTGCATTTACTAATCTACACCTCCTCGTCTTCCGCTACACCAAAAAGCTTCCTCACACTAGTTATCGATTCCATGCACCCTTAAAAAATAAAGGAATTCCAATGAATCCCCAACAACAACTGATCCATGTAACGACGATGCTCACACACAACCAATCGAACGTTGCATCCACAGCCACGTCATGCCTCCTCAGATCAAATCTCCACGTTACTCCACGAGTGGATATGGCCGATCCATTGCTTCGATTTTGACAACCCTTATGCTACCACTTCAGCCTTATCACCGCTCAGCTCGAACCCCAGGAGCCGCACCACAGTGCTTAGACCAGGGCTCACTCCTCCGCTCTTCCATCGAGTGCTTGGCTCGATCTTTAGCCCCACTTCGTTGCTTCACAAACACAGGCCCCTCTCCATGCTCACTGAAACAACTCCTACAGCCATGGAAAACTCTAGAGCAGCCTCCACCCTGACATTCCAAATTACATTTAGCAGCAGTGCAATTTTTGAAACCAGATCCGTGATTTTAGGGAGTGCTGATCAATTTCCCTATAAGGAAAGCATCCAACAACATGTCTTTAGCTCTGGAATCCACGTTAGTGAGCGCCCTTATTCTGTAGACGTTTGTCATTACACAAAAACCTTTAACAACATGTCTTTACCTATAGAATCCACCTAGATGCTATCAAAACAAACTCGCTTTGACTTACAAGCCCTGCAGCTCTAATACCATGTTAAAATTGAAGAGCCAACTTTAATAATCAAACTGGGCAGCTGAGAGGTGACAAGCTCCACTTCGATACTATCTCTGAATGAACGCTCTACACAATTCATATTACAATAAAAATATATATAGTTTTCACACAAGAAGGGAACTTAGAACAACTGCTTAAGAAGTAGGAACTAATTGATAACCTAAGGTTCTAGTGAACTGACTCTCTCTTAAATTAAATATTATCCATTATCTGCAACATTGGATCTCTCTGCAATTGATCTAAGGAATCAATTGATCTAACTCTTTGGTTTTATTTAATTAAATTGATATTTGTGATACAAATGTTCTAGGTGTTATATTTGAGATAGTTGGATTGTAGATATTATAGTCAATACCAATTTCATTATTCAATTCTAGATAGAGTAATTTTAGCAATGAGCCCATCGTACAATTATAATCCATGATATAACTCAATTCTACAAAGTTTAAATTTCAAAGTTCTTCTCACATAAATGTTGATAAATAAATAAAATTGCACAAAATTTTTACTTTTCTCTTTGGTACTATTCTTTCCTATGCACCTCGTTTACTTTGCAACATGTGGTGTAATTGATGTTTATAAAGGCAATGAAATAGGAATTACAATTTATGATGAAATTTGTTTATCACTATCAATTTTGATGATAAGGTAATGGTGGGGATAATTTATTATCATTTGAGTTTATCATTATTCATTTTTTGTATAATATAATGATTGGGACAACGCGTAATTAAGGAAATTTTATATCCATTAAGAAAAGGGAGAAAATTTGGTCTAATTTTATTTCTAATAAAAAAAATAAGTTTATAATAATCATAAATTGTCCATTAATTAATAATATAATGATCATATATTTTCCATTAAGTGTATATCTATTAGTGACACGGTGTTTTATCATGGCAATTTGTGGTGAAAATGTCACTAGTTAAAGCCTTATTAGCACAAATCCAATCAATAGTAGGGGTTGTCATCCACACATGAGATATAATCCTTTAGTGATTTGATGGTTTAGATGCCCATAATTGTAGTTAGCATCTATACATGTATCCAAACACACAACACATTTCTATTTATATGCACCTATGAATTTGAATACCTAGTATGGGAAGAACCTAAAAAATGTTTAATATAGAGCAATCACTTATATTTTATTTGATTATTCCATGAGAGCCTAGTTTAGGGTATATGTGTAGGCGTTAGATGTTAAATGTTAAATGTGTATGCATTAGATGCATCTAATGCAAGAAAAATGGTATGTCAAAAGTAATAAAAGTAATAAAATTTAATTTTTATATATATTTTTTTTTATTAATTAAACCTAGGAACATTTTTTAAAATATAATAAAATCATAATACCATGGGGCCAATAGAAACAATTCATTTAATTTGTTATATTTTAATTTCTATTTTTATTAATAAAATTATAAACATTTTTTAGATAAAATAAAATCATAATACCATAGGCCCAATACCATGGCTTATCAATACCATATGTCAAAAACCATAACTAATTTCACAATCAAAATATTTTGTAAATATTTTATTTTATTTAATTTAATTATATTTTCTAACTAAATATAAAAGAAAAAAGGTTTATAATTACTTTTGAGTATATCTAAACCCTGCATCTTCCATCCTCATGACTACTAAAAATATTCCCATAGAGATTAAATGAAGGTTTTAATAAAATTACAAACTAGAATACTTTTAGATATACATATTTGCAATTTATATAATATAAATAATATTATAAATAAGTGGGATAGATTCATCTTAACCAAGGATACAAACATAGAGAAAAGAAAAGTGACTAATAGAGGAAAGATAGGGCAATGATTCTTTTAATTTTTTTATTATTGTATTTTCTTTGAGAGGATTGATCCAAATATAGGTTTAATATTTTAGAAAGAGATATATATTTTTAACTTATATACTTTATTAAATACAGTACAATGGGTTTGGATTTAAGGTAGAGAGAGGGACAAATAGAGGAGGAATAGAGTGGGGGAGAGAGAGGGAGAAAGAGGAAGGAAGAGAGAGGAGAATGGAGAGAGAAGGGTAGAGAGAGGAAAAAGAAATACATCAATGGATGAAAGTGGAGAGAGAGGGAGTTAGAAGGGAGAGAGGGAGATGAAAGGTTGGAGAGAGGAAATGACATAGGAGAGAGAAAATGAGAGGATAGAGATAGGGACAGAAGGAGAAGAGAGGGAGAGAGAGGGAGACATATATATGGAGGGGGGAGAGAGGAGAGGAGAGAGAAGGAGAGAGGGAGGGAGACAGTGAGAGAGTTGGAGAGTGGAGAGAGAGAGGAAGGTTGGAAAAGAAGGGTTAAAGAGGATGGAAGAGATAGAGAACTTGGTAGAGAGAGACAAAGAGAGAGAGAGATGGAGTTAGAGGATGTGAGAGAGGTAGGGAATCAGAAATACATAGATAGAGAATGGTAGATAGTTAGAGGTAGCAATGACAGATAGATGGAAAGAGAATGAATACCAAAATAATCCCAAGATAATAGTTGTAACTACCTATATTATTCCTGCAAAGTGCACACCAGCTCCAAGCCTCTCACTCTCAAATTTCCAACTATTTATTTTAGTTAGATTAGGCTACATTTGGATGAAAAACTACATTCCCCCTCTCAGGGGTCAAATCCATCGTCATAGGAACTTTTTACATAAACATCTCTAACCATAACTAAAACTAGGGAGGTTAGAAACCAACTCCCTGTTTAGACTTAACTGACTTAGTTGACTTTCAAGGCATTAATTACAATGGATTTGGCATGAAATGACTCTTACCATCACTATGACATTTAATTACATCATGTAAACTCATTAGAAAAAAAAATTACATTGACAAAAATTGATTATGACTGAATAAACTCAAAAAAATTGACTTGTTGACTGAAGCGCAGTGTGATTTATCATAAGCGCAACGTGAGGGATAGAAGCGCAACGTGGGTCTTTGAGCGAATTTTTTAGGGTTTTTCCTTAATCTATTTGTTGAATTGAGGGTCGATGAAGATAGCTTAGGATGTCTAGTTTTCCCCTGAACCTTCAAGCCTGCAAAAATCCTTCTCCAAGGCACCTCAGAAAAAAAATCCCAAGGCTACTCAAGAAGCAGAGAGAGGGTCCAAAAATGTGGCAGAAACATGTTTTTTAGGTGGTTTTTGAGCTTTTCCTTGCAACTTGTGAAGTGACATGCAAAACCAAGTCCATATCTAAGATATACTACTCAATATCTATCCATCCATGAAAAAATTTCATCATTTGGTGGCTCTAAGAAGAATCACAACGTGAGCTCATTGTGCTTTTGTGTATCATGAAATTGCCAAAAATTCCAAAATTGCCCAAAATCTCAAAATTTTCCAAATTTTCTCAAAATTATCTCTAACTTCTTTCTTTTGCCTTATCAATTATGGGTGAGACAATCAATGATGCATCGACAAGTAAATCAAGGTTGTTTCTCTTCTTTAGCTTGATTACGATTTTCTTTAGCTTCTTTTCGTAACCCTAATTTTGCAAATCTAGTTCCTCGTGAAGTAGTGCCTTGCCATGTGTCTCTGAAGCTTGGTGTCCCTGTTGGCCTTCTTCAGGAGAATCTCCAGGTTCTCATTGACCCTACCAATCCAATACTCTTTTTCCTTTTCAAACTCAGCTCCAATGGTATCCTCAATGTCGTGTTAACCTAGTGCAGGAGATGGCTCACTCCCTTTTCCTTTCTGCCTCTTTAGTCCTCTTGTCTTTGGCCTCCTTAGCTTGATCTGAAACTCTTTATCCTCACACTTCTCCACATCTATTACATCCTTAACTTTATCATTCTCTACCACCAAATCAGTCTTAGGTTTACTAAGTAAAAGTTGATTTATCTTAAGCTGTATGTTCTCTTGTTGTAAGATTGCTATCATGAAGTTTTCCTTTTTCCAAATCATCCTTAATCTCTTTGATTTTTGCCTCTTTTGCTTGGATTATTTGGTTAACTGACTTGTCTTTCTCATGCCCTACGAGGTCAGCCATGTCAACATCAAAAGGTCCCTATTCTTCTTCATCCAAGGGTGCATTATGTTGGTTTCCTCATGTTTCTTGTCCAACAGTAGTAGGCTAAACTCTTTCCATAATGTCTAGAGAAAATACAAGTCATTACCTCTGCTATAAGTTTTTTGCACCTCTTCCCTAGGTGTCGTTGTCACTTCAAGCTTGCTTGTAGATCCAACCTCTTAAGTCATTGGTGATTCCAATGGAGTACTTTGACTGCTAGGTTGACTAGTAGCAAGAAAAAGAGAAGATGATTGGATAAATGTCTCCCAAGATAGGTTAACCTGTGAAAGCTGATCTAGAACAATGACTTTGACCAAGTCATGATGAAATTGGTTTGCTTGGTGATCTTTCCCTTTGCTTTGTACCTTCCTTGTCATCTTGACAAGGCTTTTGTACAAGTAGTGAGGTAGGTTTAGAGTTGAAGTCAACCCCTGTTATGTTGGCCTTATCCCTCCTAAAATTTTGTGGAAAAGAGGCTTGTCAATTTGGCATGGGAACCTGCCTCTTGAATCCTTTCACAAAAAACTAGGCAACCCACATCTTGAAAGGATTTCTTGATGAAATATGAGGCCATAATCTCTTGGTCCTGAGTGGGATCATACCTAGAAACTTTCCCTCCTTTGTTGTACATTTTATTCTCACTATCCATGGTTTCAGTCTACATGATAAAGCCCTAGCTTAGTAGGGAGAAGAGATAGGGTATGATTTGGGAAAACATGAGAAATTGGATAGTTGTGTTGAGGGAATTTCACTAAGTTTTCTAAGAAAAAAGGAGGAGTGAAAAATGTCTAATTACTTGCCAAATAGATGCTAGAACCTGTGAAATGTTGAAGGGAACCCTAGATATGCTTTCATAGCCTCCAAATTCAAAAGTGCAACATAGAGCTAGAAGCGCAACGAAGAAGGCAGAAGCACAATGTGGGAGGTAAGGAACCGATTTTAGGAGAAACTTTGATGCCCTTGTGGCTTGAATGAAGCTCAATGGTAGAGAGATGCTCAATGAAGATGAAATGAGGAATTATAATGCTTGGATGGTCTTCGTATAAGCTAGAAATCGATCCTTTCTTTAGGTCATGAAGTGACATCAATTGCCTTTTTGAAAAATTAAATGATAGGATAGTGTATTGTAGCTTTATCACTTTATTATGCATAGTTACATCTTCACAAAGAGTAAAATGTATCTTAGAAATAATTTTATAGCACTCTTTCCCTAATTACTAACTCCCATGATGGTGACCTAGGTGATGGCATGACTCTCTACATGACTTATGATGACTTAACCTAATGATGACACCAAATGGATATCTTAAACCATGATTTGGAACTTTGAACCTTTATAGTATGCATGATTATGATTTGATGACCAAAATAATGACCAAGACACTCTTTTGGTGACCCATCACAAGGAGTGATGAGAAGGCCATAATGGAATTTTATGACCTTAAAAATGGAGGGAGTAGTAACAACACCTAGACACTGATCAATGACTAATTGACAACTAGGAGAGATGTCAAATTTTATTTGAAAATTTATTTAAAACTATAACAACTTGAAAATTTATTTTAAACTATAACAACTTGACCTAAGACCCTATCAACCACATGAAAGAGTACATTTGATCACTGATGACTGATAGACACTATCATAACAAAGCTCTTAAAGTCAAATAATTCATCAATTACATATGTAATAAAAGAATTGTGGTCCTCACTTGACTCTATAAGTCTCCATCATATGTCGAAATGAAAATATGTCTTTCCATTTTCTTTGGGTTAATACCCTCCCATAAATTCCATGCATGTCTTCATGTGTGTCTCCTAAATGGCACGAGACCAATTTCAACTATGTCAAACACACTCCCTATAGTTAAAATGACACAAATGTAAACACAAAAATTTTTGTTATCACCTACATAGTTATCCATTTGTTGCAATAATATTGGTGGGAATTTCCTATTTTATTTGTAACATTTTCATTATTAATACAAGTATTAGGTACTTACATATCATATTTCTCATAGAAAAAACCTTTTTTATAATATCTATATTGTAATAAAGTATCATGCAATGGGTAGTTTGATGTTTCCTTATACATGTCCAAAAAATCGCTATATTTATTTTTTAAGCTAAGAGTGTTCCATATAATATAATACAATAAATATTACATCCATTTTTGGTCAACGTCTACTAATATGGAAACTAGACCTTAGCCAAATACTTAAGCACTCACTCCATTGATACCAAAATAGGCGATAGGAAATTCCTAACAACTATATATTCCTTATAGGAAATTATAAATAAGAAGTTTCCTTAGATAACCATAAAATAATAATACACATACATAAATAAAACAAACCATAGAAACTAGATTCAATAAGGTCTTTGACAATGACCAATCTAAGCTAAGAAAAACTTCTGATTGTTTTTGTTGGATTGCTACTACATGGTTTCATCTTCAATAATTATGTGATCAGAGATATTATCTTTAAAGTGGAGGTTCCTAGGAGCTATAATGTTTATTCCTATTTGTTGGAGACCTCCTCATACACTTTGGAGTTGAGGTCATATACCATCCAACAAAGAACTGTAAATGTTGTTTCCCAGTTTGTGAAACCTATCTACCAATTATGTAAATGTCGTTTCTAGTTTTTGAAACCTATCTACTAATTGAGGCTCACAATTATTTTTCTTCTCTAAGATAAGGGAAACCATTTTATCATGAGCCAATAATATTCCATGACCTTTAATAATTTTATATCTTGAGATTGGGAATGCCTAGTGTCCTACACCTAATACTAAAACTCTGCACTAATTTGCCTATTTAAAGTTTGTTTACACTATTGTTGCATATATTTGACCAGGTGATCAACTTCTCTCTACATTTCCAAGGGGATACTTCAAGGCCTACAATCAAGCCCAACTTTAGCCATCATACCTTCTACAAACACCATTTTTGTTGGACTTTGAACCATCATTATTTGTCATAGAGATAAGGTGAATGCAAGTGAAGTCTAACAAATTGATAAATCAAAACAAGGGCCTGACCCTCTTATAGTGGTACACAACATGAGAGAGGAAAAAGACAAAGAGAAAATACTTGGAGGTTTCAGTGAGATGACCAATATAGTACAAATCATACTCCAAATATTAGACGTTGAATGGCCAAGCAAATGCTAGCATATGGCCACCAAATGATAACCAAAGAATAAAATAGGGGACTTGATAAACCATTAAAATGCAATTACTGAAAATTAACTAGAAGGCCATAACATCAAGTGAAACCAAAAGGTTTTGTCTGCTAGGATTAACTCTATTTTAATAGAACATCCCCACTCAAATGCATGATTTCGAGTGTCATTTATATGAATGGAATAGACATCCTCATGCACTAGCTCAGGTAAAATCCATAATAATTCATGCAAGGCTAATCTATATATATCCTCTTGAGTTCTAAACTAAATTTAGCACTTGATTGAGAGTTGGATCACACTCCAACAAATTAATTCCCGAGTCATGTTGACAGAGCTTTCTTTAATACCCATTATATGCAATTAAGACTCACCTCTGTGTGTTATGTGGCAACCTTAGGCTTTTTACACTATTCTATCATTAGATTCAAGGGAATAAATACCCATATTATTATATTCACAATTATTTTATATCCTTGAGGCATTTAGCTAATGAAGCCATAGTAAAGTTTGGATCCATATCTATGAAGGAAATGCTTAAGTGGATAAAGCCTCTAATCTTATGTCTATGTGTAAGCGTTTTGACTAAATTGGGAGGTCGGTGACACCACTAATAACCTTTAATTTCATTCCTAACCTTATCATAAAATTATTTCCTTTTCCATTTGTTATGCATAATGCTCAAGTATTAGGTTGTTTCTCCAAACTCAATTTGTGGGATTAGTAGACATTGTGATAACTTTTATATAGTTACCACAAGCCATTTGAAATACCAAGAAAAATTTCATTTTCGATGGATAAGTGGTGGTCCTAATTTTTTTAATGATTAATACATATTCATTACACCTTGTTTATGGGCCCTTGAATTAGCCTTCAAATTTTTTCGAGAGGTAGCTATACGGACTACAAATTTAATTAGCAACTCAAGGATTCTATGAAACTTGCAAACTAATGTGCACTATATATGCAAGAAATGAGTATTCATATAATGACTTGGTTTTTGTATTGTAGCTATAGGGATATAAATAAAAAGGTATGAACGTATAATGAAAAGGTCATTAGGAGATAAAATTCAAATTGCAGTAAAAGAACTATTAGATAAACACTAATCTAGGAATCATTTATACTTTAAAAGTAATTTTCACACTTCTTGGAATTAAATTTCATTCATGCAAGAATTAAAACCTTACTTTGCAAGAATTGTAATCTCTCTTCTAGAACTAGCATCACACTTGCAAGAATGGAAATAAATCACACATAAAAATGGAAATAAATCACTCTCACACTTGAGGTAATAAATCACTCTTATAGAAAAGGAAATTTTATAGTTTTTCCACGTTGTTAATAATTGATACTCAATTGATGATCATGTTAGGTTTATCTTAGGGATTTGTGCATATTTTCTAGAATCACACTAAAACATGAAATTTCCTTGAAACAACTAGGAAATGTCCTTCTATTTTCTCAAAGAAAACTAAGATCTCTATGTAAAACCAATTAAATTATCACAATAAGTATTTTTTAATCGATATCTATTGTAATTGAAACACTCTAGAAAATCTTTGAAAGTCAAAATACCAAAAAATGTTGCTAATGAAAATCTAAAAATATATTTAAATGCTACTTATGAAAATATGCAAACATAGTTAAATTATTAGGAAATATTTTACCTTAAAATTAATTAAACAGATAGGAATTAAAGAACTCATTAACAACATCAAAATTAATTAAACACATAGGAAATAATTGTAACCTACAACAAGGATTAGTTAACCAGACTCTATAAAGGAACTAGAAACCAGTTTGTAGGACCTACTAAAGTTACAACAATACCTATCCCAGGAGGGGGGCCTACCTCTTTAGATGAGTTATTGAAAGAAAAATACAACAATTACCTGATTATATCCACATTCACACGAAACAAGATATTGAAAGAAAAAGACAACAATTACTTGATTAAATCCACATTCACATGAACAAGGTATTGGCAATGTTGGAAATCATATCACTACTAAGAGGGGGGGATGAATCAGTAGTTCCAAGGATTATAAAGGTTTTAAAATCTTTTCACCAAAATTCTAAATGATCAATAGCCCAACATATGAAAATGAATCTAAACATTTAAACTCAACACAAAATTAACGCATAAACATCATCAAGATAAACATGCACATGAAGACACAAGGATTTTTGGTGGAAACCCTGAAGGGAAAAGAACCACCCTGTTGTTGTTGCAGTACTATAAATTTTATATTATTTTTCAAGAAAATATTTACATAGATCATCCAACCACTACCATCTAGGAGACACAACCCCAACTACAATTTGTTGGCCATCACGAGCTGAAAGGCCCCAACCTCGTCTCAACTACTTTTTGGCCACTACCAGCAAGAAGCTATACTTCTATCTTGGCAAGCCACCACTTGTCGGAGACCCAAACCTCCTCAACCTTTATGCATACCTCATTTCAGAATTTTCAGACTGGGCCTAATGTCGTTGGGTCAACATGCATGCAACAACATCTCAAGTTTGCAAATCAATTTATGAATCTCTACTAATCAATGCTACAGGTATACAGGAGGAACCATTATGCAAAATATCTCTATCTCACCCACTCTAGCATAATACATTTATAATTTTCTTCTCATCATAATGGAAAAAGTCAGAACATTAGTTACCTTCCATACCTCATAAAGATCATATCAAATGAAGTAAAATAAATTGACCATTATGTTCTCACACTAAATACTATGGGAAAATTCCTTGGTAATTTCCCATGGTCTTTATTTTCTTCTCTCAACACTCAACACTGCGTAGCCAAACACCTGCAACTAATCCAACACATGAAACTAATAAATCACATGCTACAAGGCTGACATCAATTCCAGCCAAACACTATTGGTGTCAACAAGCTCCCCCTTTGGTGTTGATGTCAACCAACAACCACACCAAACTAAAGTGGTTGTGTCACTCTCCCCTTTTGACATCAATGGAAAATGGTAATGACTGAAAAGATGAAATTAATGTCATTGGCAGTATACTTCACCTAGACACATACTAACTCTGAAAAAAATGACATAGCCAAACATTTTCTCTTCGTAACATATGCAACAATATATGTCCAACGCACACATGGAAATAAGTGATACTTGGTCCATTAAGAAACAATAACAAACTATGGTAAAAAATACTATCACCATTGATTCATAGAAAAATCATACTCATACAATAGACAACAACACTCTCATTGCTCGTAGTAGCAGCAATGTTGAGTCTACTGGGCACAAAACAACCATATATATCAATTTTGGCACAAAACATCACTACCCAAGATATCATAAACGTATTACAAGGCATGCATGCCCTCAACATAACAATTCTTTCTCTAGTAGCAGTAACATATATGCATCACAAGCAACAATAACACTTTTATTGAGAGAAGTTTCAGTGAAAATCACATCATCATTCATTTGTTGATGTGTTTCGAACCAACAAGTGTGGTTCATCGTCAAGACAAGTTGAAGAACCAGATCAAGGTTGCATGTTAAATAGAGAGAGAGAAGAGCATCCAACGACTAAATTTGACTAGGAAACAACTTTAATAGACTAGAAAATGGCTAAATTTGACTGGACTAGGCCAAGGGATAGGGACAAGGAGAAATCAAATAATTAATTTATAAGTTAGTTATGTTATATTTATTACCATATTTGAATTAAAGTAATTTATTGTATTTAGCTACTAATTATATAGATAAATAAAAACTTATAATATTAATAGTATATGAAATATTAAAAATTAATAAAAGTTTATTAAAATTATAACTTAATTTAGTTAGTTAAATAATGCAAAAAAAAAAAAAAATTCTAATTAAAACCACTAGTAAAAAAGATTCAAGTCATTGAAGATTTATTGAGAAAGAACATAGTTGTTACTAATTAGTTAGTTAATTCATAAATAACTTTGTTTAATTATATTTGAAGGTGTCAATATTAATAGTATATGAAATAATGAAAATTAATAAAAGTTTATAACTAACTTAGTTAGTTAAATATGCAACAATTCCTTCTAATTAAACCCACTAGGAACATAGATTCAAGTCATTGAAGAATTATTGAGACAGAATACAGTTGTTAGTTAATTCATACTGAACTTATTTAATTATATGTAATGGGTAAATTAGTTCCCATCTTTGAAATACAGTCATCCATATTTTGGTAAAAAGATTTTTATTTATTTATACATTATGTTAACTAAAAAGGTTTTTATTACTTATTTTTAATCTAGAAGAGAACTATTAAAATAAATAAAAAATACTAAAAATTGAATAAAAACTGAAGAGCAAAGAAGTAATAAAAAATGGAAACAAACGATCCAGAAGACGAGGGGTGAAAAACAAAAAAACAGAGAAAATCTCACTGAAAAGAACAACACAAGGGGCGGGGACGCGACCGGGGGGGGGGTTATGATGAAAGGGCAGGGATCCAACATCTGCAATTTTCTAGCCATCATCCCTATTAATATTTCTCATCCTTTTTTCAATTTCTATGGCCTCCCTAAACTTGTGGTGATGAAAAGGTGTAATGTTAGCAATAACATGGGCCTCCTCAATACATATGTGATGCTTAGTCCTTTCCACGTGTTCTGCCAGGGAGAAAGACCAGGTCCTCCCATGTTTTATGTCTGTTCAGTGCTCATGAATCCTTTGATTAATAGAGCATCCAGTCTCACCAACATAGGGGGTCCCACAGGAACAAGGAATAACATAGACACCTTTCATGTCCTTGGGGTTGATAGGGTCCTTACCAAATCTAAGGGAGCTATGGATGGTGTTAAGGGGTCTGAAGGTAGAGGGAATATTATTCCTCCTCAGGATCCTCACAACCTTATCAGTGGTCCCCTAGATGAAAGGGAGATGAACCCCTGATAATTGATCCTTAGGGTCTTTCTTAACCTTGGGACCTTTTCTAGCTTTTAGGAAAGCTTTCAGACCTTGGTGCCTACTATAACCATTATTAACAAAAATGTTAAGGAGATGGGCCTTCTCTTTATCAAGGTTCTTTTCATCGTAGATTCTTAGGACATGAGTCACAAGTGTGTTGAGGGCACCCAACTTTTGAGCAGGCAAGTGATGGAAGCTTGCATGAAGATAGTGCTCAGTATGAGTTTTCTTCCTAAACACTTGGTGGGAGAAAGAAACGTCTACATTCTTTGAAATGAGAACATCAAGGAAAGGAAAACACCCATCAACTTCTTGCTCCATAGTGAACTTTATGAAAGGGGATTTCTTGTTGAGATACTAGGAAAAAATATCCAACTCTTTTTGGCCATGAGACCAGATGACACCAATGTTGTCAACAAATCTCTTCCACGGCTTGGGCAAGAAATGGGTTGAGGCCAAAGCTCTAGATTCAAAGTCTTCCATAAAATGATTAGCAACAATTGGGGACAGGGGGGAGCCCATAGAAACCCCACAAGTCTTTTCATAAAACTCACATTCAAAGATAAAGAACATAGACGTGAGACAAATTTCAACTAAATGAGCAGTATCAGGATTGGTTAGGCGGTTGATGACCTCAATGGCCTCCTTTATATGAATTCAAGTGTAAAGTGAGACCACATTGAACTCACAAGAATGTCCCCAAGGTTGAAGATTATTCCTTTAAGCTCATTGAAAAAGGATGAAGAGTCTTTGACAAATGAGTTTGTGAGGCCGACAAGGGGTCTAAGCTTCAAGGCTAGGTATTTAGCTAGGAGGTAGGTTGGATCACCTATGGTTGTTGACAATGGGTCTAGGGGATCCCGTTCTTTGTGAATATTTAGAAGCCCATAGATTCGTGGAGTGATGGGGCTACTCTCAATAATTTTATGGCAAAAGCAACCCACAAAATTACTGGATTTAATTGCAAGAGTGATAGTTCTGGAGATCTTCTTGAGGGGATTCTTGCTAAGCGTTTTATAGTTGCCACTGTTACAAAGATGATCCAACATCTTCTAGAGATAATCCTCCTTATAATTAATGAAAACAGCCCCTCCTTTGTCAACTTTGAGAGCCACGATGCCCTTGTTGTGATTCAAGGATTTAAGGGCCTCAAACTCATCCTTTCTAATATTGCTTCTAGGGGGCTTTTCCTTCCTGAGGACAACAACACAGTCTTGCTTGATATTGTCCTTAATATTATCAAGCATGCTCCTAATCCCAAACTGAACATCACACATTGTCTTCCGCTGGTATCTTCTTAGGGGTTAGGGAAAAGTTCAAACCCTTCTCAAGGAGGCTAAAGACAGAAGGGGGAAAGGAAAATGAGGAAAGATTAACAGCCCTATTATTGCGAGAAAGAAGAGGAAGCTTATTATTATTATAATTATAATTATTATAATTATTATTATTATTATCATCATTATCAATATCATCGTCATAACCATCATCATCATTGTTATATATTATTATTAATTATGATATTATTCTTACTAATTAACATATTGTTATTATTATTATTAACATTTATATTGTAATCACCTATATTATTATTATTATTATTTTCATCATCATCATCATCAGCATCATCATCATCATCATCATCATCATTATTATCAATAGATTTATTATTATAACAATTAATATTATTCAACCAATCTAACCTATCTAAATGCATATTAGCACTCGTAATATTACAAGAACCCGACTCAAAGGAATGCCGGAACCTCTCTCAATAAACTTGTTATGGATCATAGAATCCTAAATTAAACAACAATAACACTATTAACTCTACTAGGCACAAACAACCACATAATATCAATCCTGACATAAAACAACTTGGATCATCATAGAAAATAGTCCTTTAGCAATAAAACTGTGATAACATGCACCAACACCAATAATCTAACCCATACTCTCTCATCTATAACTCCATATGTTAGTAGCCATCTGATCTGAAAACAATAATGCTTGTATAGTATACAATAAGACTCTAAATACAAATAAGCAACATTCATCTCTCCCATACATGAGAAATCCAAACCTTGATAGCAGTATATGCATAATCACTATGTAAACCATATAAGCATTAGTGACCATATAGACAATTCTTACACTCAAGACAACACAAGACTCATGACCAACACCTCTGCCAAATACTCAAGTCTGACAAACTCTAGCAACAACAATATGTAATTATAGACAACTCAAATAAAAAACCTTTCTCTATAGCTCTACGTGGCTTAACATGATGGAAAATACAAGACATGATGTGCACATCATAATGACATCTCCTCCCACTTTTAACCCTTGCAACAATTCAACAATCCTACTTTCTCATATCAATACTCTAGCAACATCAATACATCTCTCACTCAGACTCAATTCTCAGTACAAGGACTTGGTACCAAGACACATGTGTCTCCAAGACTATAACAGCTATACACTCAACCATATAAACTTCACTCAACACATATCAACATACAAACGATATAGACACATGACATCAATGACCCTCTGCAAATATAATAGCTCCCCATGTGTTATTGCATGTCAGTCTTGTCAGTCACCAGTGGTCAAATGTACTTTTTCAATATGGTTGATAGGGTCCTAGGTCAAATTTTTATAGTTTCAATAGGATTTCAAATAAAAATTTGATCACTTGTTAGTGTCCCAAGGTATGTTGCTACTCCCTTCATTTCATGGTCAAATTTCATTTGAATCATGCCATCACTCATTTTGATGAGTCATCAGTGAAGTGTCTTGATCACCATCTCAATCATCATCTCATGGTCAGTCATGTTTCAAGTTCCAAATCATTAGTTTCATACTCCATTAGATGTCATCATTAGGTCAAGTCATCAAAAAGGTCAAAAAAGATTGTGACATCGTCTAGATCATCATTGTGGGAGCAGTAATAGGGAAAAGTGTTTTATAATGATATCTAAAGTGCATTTTGATCTTTATTAAAATGTAATTATGTATAATAAGGTTTGAAGAAATGTTGCATTAATCGTTATCAGGATAATATCGACGCGAGGAAAAAATCAGAATTATCGGGAAATAATCGGAAATAATCGGGAAATAATAGGTTTGGTACAGAGATATTCATTTTTTTTCATTTTTTCAATTTTTTTAATATCTAAACCATCTACAAGATAAAATAAATACATTGACACATAAATATGATAAAATAACTAATCTATAAGATATTTAATATCATTTCTAGTGCTAAAATCACACATAACATTGAATCATGTCCTGAATAGTAAGTCCTGACTCGTGAGTCCCAACTCAGCCTCAAAATATCAACAAAAAATATAATAATGTATCTCATATTGTCATAATGTCATATACAATAAAATGAAGAAAATAACTAAATTCTAATCCTATTGATTTCCTTTGTCCCTCTTGTGAGAAAATGCCATAGCTTTCCCTTTCCCTCTAGATGTAGATGATGGTGCTCATGGAGTTGGCAGTGGAGTCTGCTATGCTCTAGAAGCTGAAGAACTAGAAGTAGGAGCTATAAGAGGTAGACCATTTCCTCTACTGGTGGCAGGAGTAGCCTGGGCAGGTGGTGTCACCTGGAAACATTACAATCTCCCAATCCTGAAATCCTGAAAAACTGATAAGTATGCTGGATTTTGAATGAAATCTAAAATTCTACTTTCTCCATATGGAATCCAACGAGGCCGGAACCACTCTCAAACATCTTGAGTCATTTCATGGTAATGTTAAAAATTTAAGTAAAAGGATGAAAATGAATATTAAGGAGAATGTCACTTTTACTTTAAGAATTTAACATTACCATGAATCGCATATCAATACTAGGGCCTAGACTTGATCATTAAGCTGCCCCACTCAAAAATTATTTGTTTCTTTAAAAAAAAGTTGCATTTAAAACATTTAGCATCCTTTAAAAAACAAAAAAAAAAACATTATAAAATCTCGCTGCGGGAGACCCCGATGATCTTTTCTTAAAAAATCACGATTTTTTCGTTTTTATCGCGATTTTCTCATAAAATTGCGATTTTTTCAATAAAAATCGGCAAAAAAATATTCGCGATTTTTTCGTTTATTTATCGCGATTTTATCGGCAAGGGGAAAAAATCAAGATTTTTTCATTTTATCGTGATGTTATCACGATCTTCACAACACTGGTTTGAAGATGCAGTATACTAGCATTTTATATCATTTTGTGAAAAGACAAGGTGGGACCACATCACCACCTAAGAGAAAATCGACCCCCCAACCTATAAGAATACCAAAGGAACAAACTATTTTCTCATTCCACCACCATAAGACATAACTCCACTAGCAAGAGGCATTTCCACCCTCTGAAAATAAATTTCTTTCCAACAAGGTGCCAAATTTCCTCCCTCCCTGCGCTTTTGTTAGTTGCGTTGCGCTTTTCTCCAAATTACTGTGTTTTTATGAAGGGAGAAAAATATACCTTTTCAAGGGGTTTTCTTCATCAACCATAGGTTCCAAAAAATTAGTAACAAGTGGATTCATTTTCCCCTACTTTACCTTTCTTTTTCTTTAGTTCATTCTTGATAGCTCAGAAAATCACCCTCTCCTAGGCTTTTGCTATGCTTTTGGTATCGTAGTGTTTTCAATTCATTTGTTATGAAAAACCCTAAATATCATGCTCAAACACCCTCCCTCACCCTCCACACACCTTCCTTGAAACTTCCCCTCACCCATTTCCCTCATTTCCTTCATTTCCCTACAAACGCTAGCCTACACAACACTTTCCTAGGCTAGGACTGTGTTTTTCATTTATATGTCCATTCCCCTCACTCATTTCCCAAATTTTCACCTCCATATACTCCCAAAAATCTATCCCTACCCCCCTAGAATCTCCCCAAGAAGTTAGACACTCTCAAACCCCTTTGTCTCCCTCGATTCACAAAACTACTCCAAATCCCCTGTTTTCCTAACACTAAACCCTAAATCCCCTTCTGAGTGAGATAGGGTTTCACAATGGATCTAGATACCACAACCACTAATCATAGGAATCATAAAGGAGGTTATATTATTAGGTATGAACCCACCAAAGTAGAGGATATCATGGCTTCGGCATTTCTCAAGAAGTCATTCCAAGATGTAGGATGCCTTGTTTTCTGCCAAAAGATTGAAGAGCTAGGTTTTAGTGATAAATTAACAAGCACCTTTTCCACCAGTATAAGGAGGGATAAGGAAACTATTGCAGGGGTCACTTTTTCCATTTCAATAGAGGCCATTTCCATAGCAACTAGGCTCCCAAATCATGGAGAGGTTTGGTTCAAAAGGACATATCTAGACATTGAAAATTATAAAATGTTTTTGAAACCGCCTTACAAAGCTGCTCCAAAGCATATTTTTCCTTTTAGACACTCTCTTGATAATTATGCCCCTCTCATGAAGATGATCATGAAATACTTCACATGTGAGGGTAGGTTTTCAAGGATATATCAGTACCATGTTAGATTACTGAAGCATTTCATATGTGTTAAACCTCTTAACCTACCTCACTACCTCTACAGAGGCTTAGTAAAAATCGTAGAAAGGTACATAGAAAAGGGAAAGACCATAAAGCAAGCTTGTTCCATCATGGCTTGGTGAAAATCATTGTCTACCATCAGCTTACATAGGTCAACTTATCTTGGGAGGCATTCATGTAGTCAGCCTCTCTTTTGCCTACTCCAACTAAATCTAGCAGTTAGTCTACACCTTTGGCATCACCAAGACCAAAAGAAGTGGGTTCTATAAGTAGACCTGTAACAAAAACATCTATGGTTGAGGTGACTAAGACATATATCAGAGGAAAGAGGCTTTTGTTTTCTCCTAGAAGTGTGGAAAGGGCTAAGCCTACTTCAGTTAAGAAAGAGACATCAACACATCACCATGAGGCACCTTTGCAAGAGGAAGAACAGGTAGACTTTGACACCTATATGGAAGATCTAGCAATGCATGAGGAGGAACAATCACATGATAAAATCATCAAAGAGAAAGGGGCAAAAATAATATTGCTAAAGGATGACTTGGCAAAGGTCAACTATATGATTGCATTCCTACAACAGGAAAACAGGCAGCTAAAGGTAAAACATCTCCTGCTGAACAAACCTAAAACTGATGTGGTGGCAGATCATGATAAAGGAAAGGTAGTGATTGAACTATAATAGGTTAAAGACATAGAGTCTTAGGTCAAGTTCATAAGGCCAAAGACCAGAGGTTTACAGAGACAAGAAGGGCAAGGGAGTGAGCCATCTCCTCCATTAGGTCAGCACGACATTGGGAAATCATTTGAAGT
This sequence comes from Pinus taeda, assembly GCA_000404065.3. Classification (NCBI taxonomy): domain Eukaryota; kingdom Viridiplantae; phylum Streptophyta; class Pinopsida; order Pinales; family Pinaceae; genus Pinus; species Pinus taeda. The sequence goes on along the minus strand of APFE030935066.1, from coordinate 109,642 downwards.
AGAGTTTGAAGAAAGCAAGGAGTATTGGCTTGACACTGTTAATGATCACTTGGAAATTCTCCTAAAGAAGGAAAATAGGAACACTAACTTATAGAGGCACATGGCAAGGCATTACTACGCTTGGCACTGGATCAATCAAATCAGGGTCAAAAACTTGAAAAGGAAATTAAGGAAAACCCTAATTAAGATAAGGAAGAGGGATAACCTTGATTTTTTTGCTGATGCCTCACTCATTGCCTACCATATCATTTTCCAAATTAAAGGAGCAATTTAGAACCATTCTTGAAGAAAATTTTGAAAGTTTTGAAATTTTGTGACTTTTGGCTATAATAGGAAATTTCAGTCAGGCAAAAGCGCAACACCCTAGCATTGTGCTTTTCCATGAGGCCTACAAATCACAAAATGTTTATATACCTTGATATTTTGTGACCTGCACATCTCAGCCACATAGTTTTTGTGCCATGTCAGCCTCCTGGATGAGAGAAAAATACCCAAAACATACAAAAAACCACTTTCAGCCACTGTTTTCACCTTGGTGTTGCGCTTTTAGACTGACCTTGGGAGAATCCATTTTTTTTTAGCCTTGGAGAGGACATTTTTCATGCTTAAGTAGAGTTGCGGGGGAGCGCTCCCCCCCCCTTCGAACCCACTCCCAATTCGCACTCTGGTCGGGAGCGGGTTGAGAGCGCTCTCCCGATAAAAAAATTTGCGATCCTTACCAAAATCGGGAGTGATATCGAGAGCATCGCTCCTGGAGTGAAAATTACAGCTCAAGAGAGATCACGGAGCAATCACCCCCAAGCGCTAAATTTTCACTCCGGGAATGATTCGACCGATGCCAGGAGCGATCCGGGCGAAAAAGAATCGCGGACGCGAAAAAAAAATCAATTTAAAAAAGAAAATTATGTTTTAAAAACACAATGGAGCAAAAAAAAAATTCATTATCACTTGAATGAGTTGAGTAGAAGTTGGAGAGCAAGAGCAAAGGAGCAGGAGAAGTGAGGAGTAAGGAGAAAGCCTGGAAAGAGGTTATTAACTTAGTAATTTAGTTAGTTTAATTTAGTTAGGTAGTAATGTAGTTAGTTTAGTTAGTTTAATTTAGTTTAATTTTATTTATTAACTTTATTTAGTAAAAAAATCATGAATCTAAATTAAAATAATTTGCAGATTCAAAATCCTACAAATATCAAACATCATGGACCTGGCTATATTTCTTGGCATTTTCCTCTTCTTGGTCTCTTTTATGGTTATTATGGTGCTGGAGAGTAGGAAACGAAGTGGCCAAAATGAAGAGGGGGACGAAGAAGCTGGAGAAAGTGGATTTGATGAAAACCCAGGTGAGGAGGAGCTAGAGGAGGGTGAACATGACTCTTAAAAAACTAAACAAGACCAAACCCCATTGTGGAAATATGTTAACAGGCCTGAAGTAGGGAGAGGGGGTGGAACCACTAAATTTCATTGCCCTCATTGCAACAATGATTACACAGGTTCATACACCCGTGCCAGAAAACACCTCTGCAGGAAAAGGTCATGGGATGGAGACAAACAAATAGGAATCAAAACTTGTCCAGTGGTGTCAGTAGTGGATAGAGCCAAATACATAAGGGAAGAGGAGGAAGCCCAATAAAAATGTAAAAAACCAAGGGGTTTCTTTGAACCGAGCTCACAATCACAAGCACAAAGAACTCCTTCAACATCCTCCCAAGGTAGTGGATATGGAGGCACAGGGTCATCAGCTTTAAGGCGTAGAACCATATCAGATTTCCTTGATGAGGGGTGTAGGAATGATGTCGATTCAAAGGTTTACAGGTTTCTCTATGCATGTGGGATACCATTCAATGTTTTTCGCTCACCTTATTGGCACGAAATGGTTTCTGCCATAAATGATGCCCCTAAAGGATACAAGAGCCCTAGGTATGACAAGGCAAGAACCGTTGGACTTGATCATGAAAAAGCAAAAATATCACATTCTTTGAATAGAATGACAAGTTCTTGGACTAACCATGGGGTGTCCATTGTATCTGATGGATGGAAAAATGTAAAAGGAAAGCCATTGATAAGTGTTCTTCTTGTGTCTGCTAGTGGTGCCATCTTTCTAACTACACATGATTACTTAGACAAGTTCAGGACTGCCATCAACATTATAGAAGCATTACTTGAAGCAATTGACTGTATTGGGCCATACAATCTCATCCAAGTCATCACTGATAATTCTCCTAATTGTAAGGCAGTGGGACCAATTATTGAGGATAAATACCCCAACATATTTTGGTCTGGATGTTTGGTTCACACATTGAACCTTCTGATGCATGATGTTGTCAAGAACAAAAAAGCACAATACAAATGGATTGGTGATTTGTACAAGAAAGGCAAACAAATGATAAAATTTATTACAAATCATAGAAATACCCATGGCCTTTTCCACAATCACTCGAGATTGGAGTTGTTGAAGATTGCGAAGACCAGATTTAGTAGCTATTACCTCACCTTCAAGCACCTTTTGAAGGTAAGAGAGTCATTGGATAGCATGGTATCAAGTCCACATTGGCAGGTATTAAAGGAAAGGGCTACAAATGCAGCTGACAGGCGAGGTTTTGAACTAGTGGAGGAGGCCGCTCCTGATGGTCAGTTTTGGGCAAGTGTGAGGCAAGTATTGGATTTCACGAAGCCCATTTATCACATGATTCGGTTTGCAGATACAGACAAACCAGTGATTGGTGAGGTGTATGAGTAGATGGATACCATGTTGGGGCAAATAAAAGATATTGTTCCTAACAGAGATCCGACTTGTACAAACTGATTCACAATTGTTTGTGTGAACGGTGGAATAGACTTAATCTTTCACTACACTGCTTGCGTGTATCCTTATGCCAAAATACTACTCTACATCTTGGTTGGGCCAACCTGCACCAAGGGGTGGGATTAGGACCAACCCCATTTAGATGTAGAGGTAACTAGTGGATATTTGCAAGCATTAGAAAATTTGATACCTCACAGGGAGGAATGTGCAGCTGTGTGCCTTGAAATAGGCAAATACTTTAGTGGCACTGGGTTGTTTGGTAACTTCCATGCAATGGAAGACAGAGATAGATTTGATTCTCTCACATGGTGGGAAACATATGGCAGCCAGGGAATTTTGCCAAAATTGGAAAAAAAAGTTCTTTCACAGGTTGTAAATACTTCTTCTGTAGAGAGGTGTTGGAGCACCTACAACTACATACATAATGTGAAAAGAAACTGACTCAATGAAAACCGAGCAGAAAGCTTGGTTTATGTGCACTACAACTTGAGGTTGTTGAGTCATTACTGTGATCGAGCTTCTGAGGATCCCACATATAAAATTTGGGACAATCACCCAGAGAATGACAATTTGGAGGATGGCACTGTACATCTTGAAGAACTGGAAGAGGAACTTATAAGGGATGAAGATGAAGCAGTTGCAGCAGCCATGCCACCTCAACCTCCACCATCCAGTAACAGTGCTCGAGTTTCGAGTCTTGTTCCTTTGATGTCGCCACCTCCATCTACACCCTCACATGGAGGGCATGTGCCTTCTAGTTCTGGTCGTCGGTCTGTGCGGGAGATGCCTAGAAGACCACCATGACCTACTTATACTCCTGGAGACTCTCGTGGCAAGGGCCACATGTAGATTTATAGTAGTTGTCTTTTCTAGTTTCTATTAGTTTTCATAACTGTTGAGTCTTGAGTCCTTGACTCTTGACTCTTGACTCTTTCATATCATAATGATATTTTTTGTAAACAATATATGACTATGAAAATGAACATTTGAAGTTTGAAGTTGGCAATTATAACTCATTGGTAATGATTGTGAATTATGAATATGATGCTTTGTGAAAGACTAAAGTTGTTTCATTTCATTTCATTATTCATGTTTCATTTTATAACATTTCATTTCATGTTAACAGTTATTAGAATATTTCTATTTTAGTTTAATCCTCACTCTTTTAGCTGTTGCTAAGTTTATTCTTTTAGCAGTTTCTTAGATGAAACTGATTCTTTACATAGAAACTTGATGTTTCTATCTCTGTAAATATCTCTGTATTATTATTGAGTATTGTTGTTCAATCAATTCATCAACTCATTTGGAAATCCATATGCGTGTTTCGCACTATTTTATGGTATCAGAGCTAGGACCCAAAGAGATTTCTTATTCTCTGCATCCTAATCTTGTGAGTTTTTTCTGTCAATCCCTTCTATAGTCGAGCCCTCTGTAAGCCAGATAGCCTTCACTGAGTCTTAGCTTCGGCTCTGCTCACTATGATAAAAGCTTACAGTCGTCTATCTCGATACAGAAGTGGATTCTTGGTTTTGTGGAATTACCAGAGCCGAGGGTTCTTTGTTTGTACGAATTCCAGTTTTATTTTAGTAGAGTGAATCCCTGTCCGTTGTTGGTGTCAATATCAGAAGGTTACGTAACAATAAAACCCTAAATTTTTAGTTCTGTTCTAAATATTGAAGGGGACAGTCACTTTGAGATTCAAATAGTACTTTGGAAGCATACCAAAATTTATCTCTAAAGAATTTGTCACAGTCGTCACAACGGAAAGGTAGGTGTATCGCGCGATTTTTTTTTAGACGCTATTTCACTGAGACCCCACTCGAACTGTTTGCTAGCCAGACTCAAAAGACGCGACTCACACAGGCTCGATCCGTGGTGGTTTCCATTATCCAGGCGAAGATGCTAGTATCTGTTGTTTCAAGTATAATAGCAGTGCGCGTGTTTCGTATATGCGTGTGTCACATTGTTTACATCTACTCCAGTTTGCGTTTGCAGATCCATCACCGGTGTTGTCGTATATGCGTGTCTCGCATTGTCTATGCCTACTCCAGTTTGATGCTGCTGTAACTAGAGATCTTCACCGGTGTTGTCGTATATGCATGTGTCGCATTGTCTACGTCTACTCCCATTTGCGGTGAGTGTGGACCATTTCATTTTTTTATTATATAAAACTCGAGTATCAGTTTGTGGATCCGTCAGTGTATTCCTATTATTAAAAAATCGTGCACCGTCTACTCTAGCGTGTGATATTTCAGTTTTTCATGAAATAAATCTCGTATATTAGTTTGCGGATCTGTCATTGGCGCTGTCGGATAGCGAGGCATCAATTTTTTTTAAACAGGTGTTCCAGTTTTCACATTTCGTGCCACGGGATTAAAAGGCATTTTCACACGACTGTTCCAGTATTCCCGCAATCCGTGCCACAGTTACGTTATATTTTTTCTCCACATTCAACACGTTTTCATCTCAGGAAAACGATTACTCTGTATCAGTGATCTGTATTCTGTTTTGCGTGGTCCTAAACTGCTAATTTTTTTTTGGCGTGGTCAGTGACTGTGAATATAGACAGCGGATTGATATTTTGATATTTCAATATATATTTTTTGATATATTGTGACTGTATCATTACTTGCGTATATTCATCGTGAATACCAAGAAGTGGTAGCACAAAACTCAGAATTTTTTTTTCGGTGATTATTCTAAACTCTGCTTCTCAAGTTTGATCCTGTGTGGTACACAGTAGCAATTGGTATTTCTTCCTCAAAGAGCAATTTCGGGTTATTTTATATACCAACATCTATCAGATTATGTTCAAATCAGTCAGATCTCATTATCTTGAGAAACAGACAGATGGCTTCACTAACCAATCTAATGCTGGAAGGTCGTCAACACTTCAGTGGCACAAACTACAACATCTGGAAACAAAGAATGTTAACCATTTTTGAATATAGGCATCTTGACCAGCTCATTCTCAAAAAGGAGCTTCGTCCTGGTACAACTGGCACTGATCAAGACAAGTTTGATGATCGAAATTGAGAGGCAGTTATGCTTCTCAAGCTCTCTGTCGCTGATGATCAGTTACCATAGATTCCTTCTCGCAAGACAGCTGCTGAGATCTGGCAACAGTTGAAGGAAATTCACGAGATATCCGACAAAATTAGGGCTTTCTTTCTCAAAAATCAGTTGTTCTCCATCATGACGGACGAACATATGTCTTTACAGGAACATCTCAAGAAGATTAAAGACATTCGAGATCAGCTCGAAGCCATTGGTCACACCATGGAGGAAGAAGATCTGGTAGTCATCACTCTGAAAAGTCTACCACAATCTTATGAGCACTTCATAGAAACTCTAAACATTACTGCCACTAATGTTGATCTAAACTTTCCAAAGTTATGCACCAAACTTATGCAGCAGGATCGATGGAAACAACAGTTTGGTAGTGGTGCAGCATCAACCTCCTCAGAAAATGCCTTTGCTGCCAAATATGAGTCATCTCAGTCCTTTCAGCAGAAAGGTTCTTCTCAGTCTTTTGATCCTGCTAGGAAGAAAAATGTGCAGTGTAACTACTGTCACAAATTTGGCCACATGAAGAAAGATTGCCGACAGAGAATTGCTTCTGAATAGAAGAAACAGGGAGGGCTTCATTAGATAGCAAATGTTGTAGAACATTCCGAGCAGACACATTCTGCCTTTTACGCTTTTATGGCTAAAAGGTCTTCCGATCATATCCCATCATCTACCTGGTACATTGACTCTGGTGCATCATGCCATTTCTCTCACAGGAGTGACTGGTTTATTGACTTCTCTCCTTTCAGCGATTCCGTGGTATTTGGAGGTGAAAAATACACAGTAGATGGTAGAGGTACAGTTCAAATCTAGTCTGGCGGATGCACACTTATCTTCCTGAATGTGTACTATGTTCCTGGGATGGAAATTAATATGCTTTCTGTTAGTCAGATTATGAGGAACTCCCCTCATCTTGATGTAGTATTCAGTACGCATAATTCTCTATTATCGACAGGGAGACTAGCCTTATAGTTGTTGTTGGCCTAGAAGATCATGGTTTATACAGGCTTCTTGACACAAGTGATTTTCCAGAAGTGGCTCTAGCGGCTCATGTTTCTCCCATCAACGCTCTATGGCATCAGCGATATGGGCACCTCAACATGCAGTATCTCTCTCAGCTTTCTAGGGACGGAGTTGTGTCAGGATTACCTGACATTCAGACTCAGCAGTTGGGCGTATGCGGCGCTTGTCAATCTGGCAAACAACATCAGTCTTCATTCACGAATGGAGAATCTTGGTGCGCATCTAAGGTACTTCAGTTAATTCATGTTGATATTTGTGGACCTATGAGCACATCTTCTATCACTGCTTGTAAATATTTTTTGCTTATTGTCGATGATTTCAGCAAAAAATGTGGGTATATTTTCTCAAATATAAATCTGATGCATTTAGTATCTTTCAGAAGTTTAAAACCTTAGTTGAAAAAGAGTCTGGCTGTAATATCATGACTCTTAGGATAGATAATCGGGGCGAATTTTGTTCTTCTGCTTTTTCCAACTTCTGTGATACTCATGGCATAAAACGCCAGTCCACTACTCCGTACACTCCCCACCAGAACAGTGTTGTTGAGCGCTGCAACCGCATGGTTGTTGAAATGGCTCGCTCTATGTTAAAACACAAGAATGTTCCAAACAAATTCTGGGTTGAAGCAGTCTTTACTGTTGTTTATCTTCTTAAGGTGATCACCTACTCAGGCTGTTAAAGGGAAGACTCCCGAAGAGGTTTGGTCTAGTCGTAAGCCAAAGATTAGTCACCTCAAAGTTTTCGGCTCAATTGCATATGTTTGGATTCCAACTTCTAAGTGCTCTAAGTTGGATCCCAAAATCCAGAAACTCATGATGACAGGGTACAGTGATCATCACAAAGCTTACAGACTAATAGATATAGCCACTGGTCATCTTAGCTTCAATCAGGATGTGGTATTTGATGAAGACAGAGGCTTCTTTCAGTCTTCTTCTTCTGAGCAGTGGTCTAAGGATCAACCACACAGTGTTCTTCTTCCAGTAAGTTCACCTGATGGGAGGGATGATGCAGCATCCGTGTTTGATCATACACTACCTGAACTTCCTCCGAAAACTAATCCTTCTCTTGCTGCTCCTATTGTTTCTAAGCCTTCTTCATCTCCTCCTGATATTGGTTCCTCTACTTCTCGGCCAAAATGGTAGGCTAAAACCATTGGTGATCTCAGGGATGATGAACTTCTTGAAGACGAACTTCTACAAATAAGAGCAAACAACAGTCTACAGTAAATTTTTCTCTTATGGCTAATCTACACAGTATCTTTGAGCCTCAAACTTACTAAGAGGCTAAGGGTATATCTGAGTGGGAACAGGCTATGGAAGCTGAATTCCAAAGTCTTCAGAAAAGTCACACATGGACCCTTTCTGATCTTCGTGAAGGAAAAAAACCCATTAGTTGCAAATGGTATATAAAGTGAAATACAAAGCCAATGGAACTCTAGACAAGTATACAGCTCGTCTTGTGGCTCGAGGATTTTCATAGAAGGAAGGCATTGACTATGAGGAGACTTTTGCTCCTACAGCCAAAATGAGTACGATACGGCTTGTCCTTGCCCTAGTAGCTCAGTTTAAATGGAAAGTTCATCAGATGGATGTAAAAAGTGCTTTCCTAAATGGTGACTTACAGGAAGAAGTCTACATGACACAGCATCCAGGATTTAAGATTGCTGGTCAAGAACAGAAAGTGTGTATATTAGTTAAAGCTCTCTATGGATTGAAACAAGCTCCTCGGGCTTGGTACATGAAAATTAATCAGTACCTGACAGATCATGGTTTTCAACGGAGTCCATCTGATGCCAATCTATATATCAAGCATACTAGTGATGATATCTTGTTTGTGGTTGTCTATGTAGATGACCTTATCATTACTGGCAGCTCTGCACATTTGATCCATGGGATCAAACAAGACTTATGTAGTACCTTTGATATGACAAACTTGGGTCTTCTTCACTACTGCCTGGGGGTTGAAGTTTGGCAGACTGAGAATCCCATCTTTCTCTCTCAATCCAAGTATGCCAAAAATCTTGTGGACAAATTCAGAATGCAGGATTGCAAACAGCCACGACTCCTATGGAACCAGGGCTCAAACTTTCAACTCAGTCATCCTCTCTTCCTGTGGATGAAACTCTATTCAGGCAATTAGTAGACAGTCTCATCTATCTTACTGCCACCAGACCAGACATCAGTTTTGCAATAAGCTACATTTCCCGCTTCATGCCAGCCCCTAAAGCTGATCATTAGATAGCAGCCAAGCGTGTGCTACGATATGTGCGTGGCACTTCTGATTATGGACTCCTATACAATTGCAGTTCCGATCCTATACTCAGCGGTTATACAGATTCTGACTGGGATGGTTCGATTGATGATCATAAATCTACAACTGGATATGTGTTTAGTCTAGGATCTGGTGCTGTCAGCTGGACTAGTATGAAGCAACAAGCCCTGGCTCTCTCCTCAACAGAAGCAGAGTATCGAGGAGCAGTTAAGGCATCCTGTGAAGCAGTTTGGCTTCGACGTATGCTTGCAGATATGCATGCTTCATAGAGAGGTCCTACTTCCTTATTTTGTGATAATTAAGGAGTGCTCAAACTCGCCAAAAATCTCGCTTTTCATGAATGAGCAAAACATGTGGAAACTCATTGCCACTACATTTGCGAGCTTGTTGAAGACGGATCCATTCAATTGAGATATGTTCCCACAACAGAGCAGCCTGCAGATATCTTCACCAAACCTCTTGGTCCTGTTAATTTTGTAAAATTCAGGGGGTCTATTGGTGTTGTAAATAGATTGAGCATTAAGGGAGGGTATTAGAATATTTCTATTTTAGTTTAATGCTCACTCTTTTAGCTGTTGCTAATTTTATTCTTTTAGCAGTTTCTTAGATGAAACTGATTCTTTACATAGAAACTTGATGTTTCTATCTTTGTAAATATCTCTGTATTATTATTGAGTATTGTTGCTCAACCAATTTATTAATTCATTTGGAAATCCATATGCGTGTTTCGCACTGTTTTACAGTGAGGGCGGAGAAAGAAGTGGAGACAGATGACGACTGTGCCATGAGTGCTCATGCGCCACTTGAGAGGAAGTGGGGTGACATCGAGCTATAGTCAGACAGACTACAGGCGATGAGGGGCAGGATCCTCGAGGTACCCAACCTCTTGGATTATACCTTTCTACAGGAACCCCGACGAGTAGTAGTAGGACTGGCAGATGTCGGTAGAGATGGATGCGGATGGAGCAACAGAGGGTGCTATAGTGCAGGAGTCCTGGGACAACGTGAGCCAACAGTGTGAGATGCATGGAGTTGTTGCAGCAACGCATAGGTCAGTAGAAGAAGCACTTGTCAACGATAGAGGGAGCTTCAGCATCAGGAGTGTTTCTATCCTGATAAAGATGTCAGAGTTGGGAGGATCAATTATTTACTTCTCAGTAACTGAGTTGCAGTGTAGCGATTAGCAGTGACAGGGCAATGAATAGCAGCACGGACGCAGAGGGAGTTGCCGTACAGATGCAACAGTGGCAGTGGCAGTGGCAGGGCCATGGGCAACAGTACAGGATACAGCAGTGCAGAGGATGTTGGGCGGGGAGGCCTAGCATCAACACAGAGACCGATATTAGATGATCAGGGTCATCCTCAGTGACGAGTATTACTAGAGTACAGTCCTCGCTAAGAGGGAGTGTTGATTTGGGATAGGATCAGATGTGCTCTAGCCACAAAAATTGGTGGAGAGGCTAAAGTAGATGAGATCCCCACGACCCAGAAATGGTTTGGGCAGAATCTAAACGGTTTGGGAGATATTAAAATAATTAATATTTTTATTAACGTTCCTAAGTCTAAACTTACGAAAAATAAAATATTAATGCGTATTAATATAAAACTGAGTTAGAATGGTCCAAAAGTCATGGATCAAGCCAAACCTAATCTTAGCCGTTGATTAGAGATTTAATCTCAGCCATTGATGGACCAACGAGAAAAGTATAAGAGGAGGCTTGAGGGTCAGTTGGAAAACACACCAAAAGAGATCAACTCAATTTTCTGGGGTAGGGTTTGCTGAGGAAATTGAGTGAAGTGGTCTGAGTTGCAACTGAGAGGCAGTGAATACATAGCAGAGAGGCAAAGTTAGTACCAAGAGGATCAACGCAGAAGTTGGGAGAGGTTGACGCAGAGCCAGCTAGAGGCCACGCAGAGACAGCCAGAGGCCACGCAGAGACAACCAGGAGCTGTGCAGAGCCAAAGAGGGCCAGCGTGGGAGACGCAGAGGCTCCAAAGGCTGACATAGAGCCCCGAAAGGCTGACGTTGGGCCAGAGAGGCTAACTCAGACCCTAGAGGCAGCGCTGGTAGATTTTCATGGGATAGATTGGAGCTGGAGAGATGGATAGGGTGATGCAGTCCCAATCAAAGTGACGCAGAGCAGCAGAAGCTGCAATGTTGCTGTGGGATCGTTCATCTGGTGATTTAGCTAAAATATTTGTCTCTGACTGAGAGGTAATACTGCCGAGGGCATTCTTTGTTGGGTGAGCCATTTCTGGCACCCAGGTTGTATTCTGAAAACTGCATAATAATAAAACCCTCTGAATAGTTGCACCGATTTTCCCGCATTGGGTTTTTTCGGGGACATTAGTCCAAAAACAACGGTGTCACTTGTGTGCTTGTTTACTTTCAGTTGTTGATTTGTATGTATTGATATCGTGCTTGTATTTATTTTCAGTATTTACATGGTAAATAACTTGTTAAGTAATTGAACAAGTAGGAAGAAATAAATCAGATAGCACAAGGAAAACTCCTAAAGGTTAAACTTAGAAATTCCAGCAGTATAACATTGACTTCCTCGAAACTGTCTATTCAGTGTTCGTGGGGCTTCATGCATCGATGGAAATTCATTTCTTGGAAAAACTTCACCTTCTGGAGTCTTAGGACTTTGTGGTGACCCTTTTGTGCTTAAGGGATTATAAGGTGGGTTAACTCCTCCCATAAACTGGCTCATCATGCTCTCTATTTTTCTGATATTAATCACCATTTGGTCTTGATTAATAATTATCTTCTCTTGGCCTTCTCCGAATTCCTTCTACTTCCTTTCGATGTTGTCAAGGCATTGGCGCATTTTATCGATTTCTTCCTGAATTTTCCTTAAATTTGTATCATCATTGCTACTTCCCATTTTGTTCTTTTTCTTAGTAGACCCATTTTTTTAATAATAATGATTTTTTAAATTATAATAATATTATTAATAATAATAAAAATTTAAATAATTAAATTATATAATGATTAATTTATAACGTAACTATATGTATTATATAGTTAATGGGTCGAGTATCAAAAGTCACATTGTTTGACTAATTGATTTACTTGCGGCAAAACACAACAAGAAGTGATTGATTGACTTGCGGCAAAACACAACAAAAAGCAGACGTAACAGGAATCTTGTCGAAACGTGTCAGGCGGACCAGGGAAGATGGCAGAATACATTGTTATCGTGTGGACAGCTCAGAAGGTTGGAGAACGAGCACAGTGGAGAGGCACGAAGACAAGCGTGGGAGAGGGGAACTGATGTCGTGGAGTCCGCAAGTGGAACACGACGAACACGGCTGTTGCAGAGAACGACGATTCGACGATGGCGAGGGAAACTATAGTTGCAGGGAAAAGTGACAACGGAAGGGACAAAGACAAGTGTGGACAAGGGTAACTAATGTCGTGGAGTCCGCAGGTGGAACGCGATCGACGGTTCGATGGTGGCAGGGGAAACGACAGTTGCAGGGATACACAATTCGATGGGGATGATGGAGAGTGAGCGGACAATGAGTGAAACTTGATGGCAATGACACAGTGAATTTGCGCAACCACTAGCCAAGGAAGGAACAGCTCTGATACCATTGGTACAAGAACTTCATTCACTTATATTCGCCAATGATATACACATTTGTATGTATAATGATAGATTTTTATTATTCAATATTAGATGATGATTTACAAGCTCTTGGGCGGTTCTCTTGTATAGGAGTTGATTGGCCACAAGGTTAAAGACACATCTTTTGACATAAGTGTGCTTTCAAAACTAATTGGGCAACTTATTTAAATATAATTTATTAATTATCAGTTAATATCTATTTACTATTATTTTATTATATATATATATATATATGAATATTTTATTCATAACAAACTAGCTCGACAATTGTCTCATGTGTACTCACTACAACTAGCTCTGCAACTCTCATCTGACTGCATCTTGTTGACACCGAACCTGTTACTATGATATTGTGGGCCCCTGTAGCAAAGGTGATGATCATGTTGCAACAATTGGAACTAATCTAATTGTTCTCCTTGTTGCTTCTACACTGGACACTGTCCATCTGGCACACTGGAGTTTCATACTACTCTTGAATCTAGTGCCCCACAATCTCCTTTTGAGCCTAATCCCTCGTTGGGGCCCTTCTTCGCTTTGCAACTCACACTGGATAACTCATACTTCCTCTGGCACCTATCTTCAGCAACTGGAATTCGATCTACTGCCCAAATTTGTATTCTAGCTAACTCGCACATCCTCCTTTCGTAATCCTGTACAGCGATCTCTGGGAAGCTGCAAAATCTGTGAAACTCAAATAACTAGAGACTATATCTGGAAATCTCCTTTTTCCTACAGCCTTGTTGCTGCGACACGCACTCCATCTTCGAATGCGCAGATCTACTTTATTGCCTTGCTCTGCCTTCAACTGCTCTTTGAGATTACTCACTCAGCCTTTTGGATGTCCTTTTTTTGAACCAGGCACATGAACTGCAATCTCAGCAACTCAAACTGGCTAGTCTAGCAAACTCGCATGGCCTTTTGCAACTAGAAATTATGGATCTCCTCCTGAAACCTGGAACTGGAAACCCTCTAAGAAATTCTGGAAATTCCTCTCTGTGTGTTTTTTCTCTTCCACCCCGTGTTGATCTAGCTACAAACCAACTGCGTCTAGATCTGCGCAACAAAAATAATGATCTGCTCACCGGAACTGCTTCCCGGCAATACTGCTATTTGCTAGAACTGCGACGGGACAATTTCGATCTTTCCCAGCAACCTACTCCTAGAAATCGAACCGTCAGCCCAGCAATTCGAATTGCTTGGCTAGCAGCCTCTGCACAAACCCAAAAGAAATTTGCTCAAACTCCCTCTGAACTACGAAATTTTTGCCTCTCCGTCTCTATGCCTCTAATCTATCAAACTTGCTCTAATACCATGTGAAAATTTTGAAAAAAGGAGTTGTCATCACTAATAACGACAGATTTGGATGTTGTAGATTGGGCACAGATGGACCAGCAAATGTGTCAAGGGCACATGGAATGAAAGGGTTGTGTGTGGCCACCATCAACAAGTATGTCAAGTATCGTCTTGTTCAGGGTTGATTGGCAGCCAAATTGATTGACTCCAAAATCTAGTTTGCATTCTTGTATCAATGATTGTATGAGGGCCATCATCTCTATGTTGAGAAATCAATAGGGCTATAATTAGGTTGATTTCTCTTATACTTCATAACTGCTTGTGATGTATTTTTAATTTATCTTGATTATTAACTTTCTCACTTATTATTTCAGTGTTCTTATCATCAAACAGCTACCAAAAACATGAAGATCAAATAGTACACAAGAACACAAGATGTAGGTTGCAAGCTAGGGCCAAAACCTCTCCTCCTGAGATGAAAACCCACAAATCTCTTTTCTTATAGATTCTTCAAATGATGAATTCCTAGGGCTCTAGACCAAGACCAATACCCTTCCAAAACCAAGCCAGACCTTCTTGATTTGATGCGCTTCATCTATCCAAGTCAAACCCAGTCAAAATTCTTCCAGCTGAACAATTTCGGCCCCCAGCGACAAAATTTCGGTCTTTGTTGCACTCAAATTGTCAAAGATCCAAGGAAGTGAAAGTACCGACTTTTTCAACAAGGATCGGATCACATATCAGCAGTCCATGTGTCAAGGTTATCCCATTCTGCAAGTTATGTAATGTAAATGATCTTAGTAAAAACTTATGTCTATGTAACAACCTATGTAAACCTATAATTTGATGACGAATTCCATCCTAGGAGGTTTTTTAACCTCGTTGATTACCTGTGTTTTTAGACACAGCTAATCAAAAAGAGTTTTTTCCCTTCAGCTTAAACCCCAAAACTAGGGTGAAATTTGTTGTCGGATTATTAGGTGAGTCCTAGTGTTTTTAGTTGAGTCTTATGTAAAAGTGGTTTGGGAATAAGTTAAGCTTGTTGGCTTAATTATTTTATTACAAATCACTTGATTTACTAGATCATATTGTGTCGTAGATGGGTTATGTGTCTTGAGGGTCTAAGTGAAATGTGTTTTCCCTCTTTGAGTCTTGTAAATGAAAAATCTTATGTATAATTAAATCCCGTCATGTGTAAATTAATTAATTTTTCTGGCGAAATAAAATTAAATCCTAAGCCTAAAAATTAATTAATTAGGGTCAAATTAAATTGTCTTAGGAAAATAAATTCTCCAAATGGAAAAATTCGTGGGTCTTAAAAGAGACAATTTTTAAAGGTCCTCCACCAAGGGAATATTGTATATTTCAAGAAAATTTGGACCCTTGGACCATGGTGGTTAAGTCAAAATCAAATTTTTGAGGAAATTATCTCAAAATAATTAATTTTGAGCTAATTAAAATGGAATTAAACGATAAATTCGAAAATTCCTTAAAAATAAAAAATTAAAGGCTAAGATTAAAAAATCTTTAAGTGTTTATCAACGGCCAAGATTATTTTGACAAGGATCAAAGAAACTAGTCATTATTTTTCCATTTGGAGGATTTATCTATATATTAGAAAGTCAGTTGAGTCTCTAATCATCTTGATCTCTGGCTAGAATATTGTTGTTAAAACATTTTTGTAAATTATTGTCCCGCTGCGAACTATTTTTTCTGCTATAATAAAAGACTTTGGAGTGCAACTCAATGTGATCTTGTTCATTGATCTGTGGTATGTATTGACTACGGGCTTCCTATGTTGTGCTTCATGTGATTATTTTGAGATAATACATAGTGTTTGCAGGTACTCAATCCTTGGTCTCCAAGTTCAGAGATTGTGAACAAGGATCATTTTGCTTAGATCTCTAGTTTTTATATAGTGAATTAAATTTTCAGTAAGGCTATAGTGAGCATAAATTTTCTAAAGCATTTCGAGTCATTTTTCAAAGCAAAAAAATATTATAAAATTTGTTCTCTCAAAATTAATTTTAAAAACCCTGGTATAACTTATAAAATAATTTTCTAAATTTTATTGTAAATTATTTTTTCTAACTTGGGTTGGGGTTTTTAGATTTATTTTGTATATATTTGGAGTTTGGGTGTTGTAACTTTTTTTTTGCAGGTTGGATCAAGGGATCAAGTAAAGGAAGAGCTAGATCTAGGCCCTTGAAGGTAAAATCTAGTCCCTAGATAATTTTGCAGGGTCATTCACTAAAGATTATTCAGCAAAATTCAAATCCAAGGAAGAAAAACAATTTCAAAACAAGGGTTTTACTTTCTAGCCTCCCCGGAACCAGATCTAGCCTCTCCAAGGCTAGCATCAACCTCTTAGGCCCCAGCGTTAGCCTTTTCTCCTCCTGCATCAGCCTTTTCTGCCTCTCTAAGGTAGGTTGTGAGGCCTAGAGGCCTTGATCTCCATCTTTAGCCCTTGCGTTGTCCCTTTTAGGCCTTCTTGGGCCTAGCCGTGGCCTTTTTTGGCCTCGGCCTCCCTCTGGAAGGCTAGACGGCAACCGTAAAGGGGTTGTCATGGGCTTTCAGCCCCTAAAACCCTCAACGTCCTCCTTGCAGCCTCCTCCTCTGCTAGTGTCCCCCTCTCTGAGCCTATGCGTTGACCTTTTGTGGCCTTATTCCGCTTCCTTGACCCCCGATCTCTCATTCTAGCCCCTTTATTCCCAAACGTTGGCTTTCCTTGGCCAAGCGTTGTCTCTTCTTGGTCTATTTCACCCTAATCTGTCCTAAAACCCTAGATCTAAATTTTTGCACTGAATACTTGGTGGTTTTGCAGGTTTTGGAGCTCAAAATTTCTATTTTTCAAGCCGCAACTTGATCCCAAAATTTCAACAAATTTTGGCTAAGAGATCTTCAAGGCCTTGGGCCTAGGGTTTGACCTCTAAACCCTAATTTGTCTCTATTTTATTACAACAATTAAATCAGTAAGAAATAATCCCTAAAATCACATGCTACATAGTCAAAACTATCTAGAATTGCAAAACTTTCATTTTTACAAATTTTGGCCACTTGGGCATCTCGGATTTGACCTAGGCCTATTTTTTAAGCTTGTTGGAATTTACTACATAACTGAAAAAAGTTAGATCTGAATATTTCTTAATCACAAACTTAATTAAGTTCAAAAATCTATTAGAAATCAGTTTTGGTAAAGCTTTGCTATTTTTAGACATATTGCAGCGCTGGACGCATCGGGTGATAGGAGCACAACAAAAGGTGTTGTTAATGATGCTCTAACCTGCTTCCTGTTGGCCTCCTTCCCACAAACTACCTTGGAGCCCAGCTTCAAAATGGGAAGGTTACACTTAGACTAGGCATATAATTAAAACTAACCAAGATCACTGGATCTCACATAGGTCCTAGGACTTGCATATCATATAAGTTAATCAATCATTTTCAAGCAACAGGTGTCCATCTAGTCATTTGGTTCTAATTTTCAATAAGTAAGAATTTGTGACTCCATTAAGGCACTGGTCTCATACTTTAAAATCTAATGAAACTAATAATCTTGCCTAAATTCAATCAAGTGGCTAGGCCACTCATCCTTGTCTCCCAAACAAGTTGATTTCCAACTTGTTTTCCTTCACCTCTTTCCATAGGGACTACCCCACATAGCCTGTTGTTGGGAGACAACTAGAACGGAGTGGGCGGGGATCAGAGTGACAACCCCCGTCGTGAGCATTGTCGCGGTGCCTATACAATCCGAACGACAACATTTTCGGGCGCCATTGTTGGGGACCAATTTGTTGGACCTTGCTTTAAGACAATCTCCATAATCTTGTAATCTTTCATCCTTCATTCATTATTTCATCAACACCACACTTTTTGGCACCTTTCTCTCATCATTTTTCATCTTCTCATTACCTTATCAATTTTTCCTCTCACTAATCTTCTCATCTTGTTCATTTTCACATTTAGCACCTGGACATTTAAGTTGGTTTTCTGTTTGGGTGGCGACTCCACTTATTCATCCATTCATAAGAACATACTCTAGAAGGAATCCTAGTAACTTGGTGAACCCCACTCCCGGTCCTAAAAAGGTTCTAAGAGCTCGATTAAACAAGTTGCATTCTAGAGATGATTTAATTTTTTTCGGTCAAGAAGCTCTCCTTGACCTCCATCTGCTTTTCATCATTCCTCCAAATCAAGATATCATGAATGACTTCTATGGGCCTTGCAACTTTACAAACATCCAGGGGTATCTGCATGATCTGTCGAATGAGTCAACTATGAACAGATTGACAATCTTTGAGGGAAATAATGCTATCAACGTTGAAGAGCATATAAAGAAGTTCATTGTGTTCATCCAAAGATATGCTCATTCTACGAACTATAATCATGAATATGTCAGCATAAAATTATTTGCCTTATCATTGGAAGGTGATGCACTTGATTGGTTTCACGACAAAGCCGATAATTCCTTTGATCCTCTCGAAACCCTCCTCAACACATCCAGAGATAGATATGGGGATAGGAGGGAAGGAAAATATTTGGTAAAGGAATTCAATACGATAAAGAAGAAAGAAAATGAAACAGTGGTACAATTTAACATGAGATTTAACAAACTGTTAAAGGATATGACTCAAGATTATAAGCCTCCTAACAAGACAGTCTTAGAAACATAACTTGAGGCTTATCATGTAGAAGTGCAATATGAAATAAGACAGGGTCACCCTGTCACTTTAGCTGATGCCCAAAACACAGCTGAAGAGTTAGAGAAGGATAAGAGGGCTTCAGGGAAGTCAGAGATCCCTGGTTGTGAAAGAGGTCTTGTTAAAGTTAAAGAAGAGTCATAAACAGTAAAGGAATTAACCAATTGGTTAAAGAAAAGGAAATTAAACATGCAAAGCAAATAAGTGACATGCATAATCAACTGATACAGATGGAAAGAAATACCAAGATGAAAATGTAGATTATGCCTCCCCGAAACAATAATAATAACAGAAGTAACAACAACAATCAGTGGCCAAAAAGGAATTCCTCAAACGATCGAAAGCCTCCTACAACAGTTGAGTTTGCCAACGTAGTTGATGAGTCTATCCCTTTCTGCAGACTTTGTGACAGTTTTCATGAAGAAAGTACATGTTCCTTTGCTAGAAGGATCTTAGAGGAAAGTAGATATCAACAAAGTAATAATGCAAGTCAAGGTGAATCAAGTGAAAGCCAATGCACTAATATGATTTCTTCAGCCTTTGCAATAGACACCTTCGATGAAGAAAAAGACCCCATTACTCAGGCATATGGTGATGAACCGACTCAGGAACAAATTCTAGAACTTGCACAGAGTAAGGGCGACACATATTAAAGGAAGGGTACAAGTCAAAATCAGAATATATAGGTTACTACCAAAAGATACAGCTCTGGTTTAAACATGGATTGAGCTACATGGATAAATAATATTAAGATGTTTGCCCCAGTACTTGAAATTTTAAAGATTCCATCTGAAAGGGCATCTTTCTTCAGGGCTTTGGATATGCTTCAACAAAAGGATGACAGAAATAATCATCAGGATGAAGAAATTTAGTTAAAGGATATCAAGTGTTATATGAGTAATGAAAATCATGAGTTGTTCTTTCTTACTTTGGACATAAATGATAGATTACTTCACAATTGCAAGCTAGATTCTGGTGCATCTAAGAATGTTATGATCAAGAAGGTCATGCAACAATTAAACTTAAGGATTTCTAGACCATACCATAACATTTGTTCAATGGACTCTAGAAAGGTTAAAGTCCTTGGTGTGGTTAAAGATTTATAGGTCGCCTTATCAAATTATCCATACAAAATCATTACCATGGATATAGCAGTCATTGATGCACCACAGGTATGGGGAATGCTTCTCTCTTGGAAATTTGCAGTTGATTTATGTGGATGCATTCAAATGGATTTATCTTATGGCACTATTCCAGCAGCAGCAGGGGGCATGGTCAAGTTGCACACAGAAGTAGAAAGAAGATACCACGTGGAAGTTCCAAAGAAGTTGGGAAAAGGTCAACAAGTTGTACCACAGGAGAATTCGCCTCATTTTGAATTAGATATATGTCAATTTTTCCACCACCCATCCCCTCCATCAAGTAGAAAAAGAAGAATATTTCAAATTGACAGAGATATGCAGTATAGTGACGACCAGTCACACCGACCTAAGAGGGTCAAACTTCAGCAAGGACATTTGAAAAGCAACCTAGTTATCTACTAGTCAGCGGACAAATATGTGATATTGTTCCTCACCGATGACATTTGATGCCATATGGCATCGTTTTGTATAGTATCTCTAACACTATCCCTTTTTTATTTCATTTCGTTAGATAGTTTATTTCATGCATTTATATTATGTTTTTTATATTTCGGTTTGTTAGAGTAGATATTCTATTCCAGCGGTATTTTCTATATATGCATGATGATTTTGATGTTGAATGGATATCTATTTGATGGAATTTTGTTTCCTTGGACGCAAGATTCTGGGACTCTCACATTACTTCTTGGAAGCAATGTGTCCCCATACGCAACCAAATGTTGCACTCAAATTTTCAAAGTTGCAAGGAATCGGAAGTATCCACTTTTTCAACAAAGATCAGATCACATATCAGCAGTCCATGTGTCATGGCTATCCCATTTTGCAAGTTATGTAATGTAAATGATCTTAGTAAAACCTTGAGTCTATGCAACAACCTAGGTAAGCCTATAATTTGATGACGAATTCCTTCCTAGGAGGTTTTTTAACCTCGTTGATTACCTATGTTTCTAGACACGGCTAATCAAAAGAGCTTTTTCCCTCCGCTTAAACCCCAAAAGCTAAGTTGAAATTTCTTGTCGGATTATTAAGTGAGTCCTAGTGTTTTTAGTCAAATCTGATGTAAAAGTGGTATGGGAATAATTTAAGCTAGTTGGCTTAATTATTTTATTACAAATCACTTGATTTACTAGATCATATTGTGTCGTAGATGGGTTGTGTGTCTTGAGGGTCTAAGACAAATGTGTATTCCCTCTTTGAATCTTGTAAATGAAAAATCTTATGTATAATTATATCCCCTCATGTGTAAATTAATTAAATTTTCTAGCAAAATAAAATTAAATCCAAAGCCAAAAAATTAATTAATTAGGGTCAAATTAAATTATCATAGGAAAATAAATTCTCCAAATGGAAAAATTCGTGGGTCTTAAAACAGTGAATTTTTTAAGGTCCTCCACCAAGGGATTATTGTATATTTCAAGAAATTTGGACCCTTGGACTTTGGTGGTTAAGTCAAAGTCAATTTTTTGAGGAAATTGGCTCAAAATAATTTATTTTGAGCTAATTAAAATGGAATTAAATGATAAATTCGAAAATTTCTCAAAAATAAAAAATCAAGGGCCAAGATTAAAAATCTTGAAGTGTTTATTAGCGGCCAAGATTATTTTGACAAGGATCAAAAAAATAGTCGTTATTTTTCCATCTAGAGGATTTATTTATAAATTAGAGAGTCAATTGAGTCTTTAATCATCTTGATCTCTGGTTAGAATATTGTTGCTATAGCATTTTTGTAAACTATTGTCCCACTGGGAACTATTTTTTCTGCTATAATAAAAGACTTTGGGGTGCAACTCGAAGCGTTCTTGCTCATTGATTTGTGGTATGTATTGACTACGGGCTTCCTACATTGTGCTTCATGTGATTATTTTGAGATAATATATAGTGTTTGCAGGTACTCAATCCATGGTCTCCAAGTTCACAGACTGTGGGCAAGGATCATTTCGCTTAGATCTCTAGTTTTTATATAGTGGATTAAATCTTCGCTAAGGCTATAGTGGGCATAAATTTTCTGAAGCATTTCTAGTCATTTTTTAAAGGAAAAAAATAGTATAAAAAATATTTTCTCTAAATTCATTTTAAAAACCCTTATATAATTTGTAAAATACTTTTGTAAATTTGTATTATAATTTATTTTTTCTAACTTGGGTTGCGGTTTTAGATTTATTTTGTATATATTTGGGGTTTGGGTGTTGTAATTTTATATTTTGCAAGTTGGATCAAGGGATCAAGTGAAGGAAGAGCTAGATCTAGGCCCTTGAAGCTAAGATCTAGTCTCTAGATAATTTTGCAAGGCCATTCACTGAGGATTATTTAGCGAAATTTAGATATGAGGAAGAAAAAAATTCAAGACAAGGGTTCTACTTTTAAGACCTCCCAGGACCAAATTCCCCACACCGCCCCCCGAGGCTAGCATCAACGTTTTCTCCTCCTACATCAGCCTTTTCGGTGTCTCTAAGGCAGGTCATGAGGCCTAGAGGTCTCGGTCTCCATCCTTAGCGCCTGTGTTGTCCCTTTTAGGCCTTCTTGGGCCTAGTCGTGGCCTTTCTAAGCCTCAGCCTCCCTCTAGAAAGCTAGACAACATCCCTAGAGGGCTTGCCATGGGATTTCATCCCCTAAAACCCTCAGTGTCCTCCTTGCACGCTTCTCTACCAGTGTCCCCCCTTCTCTACCTTGCGTTGACCTTTGTGGCCTTATCCAACTTCCTTGACACCCGATCTATCATTCTAGCCCATTTATCCCCCAACGTTGGCTTTCCTTGGCCCAACATTGCCTCTTCTTGGTCGATTTCGCCCTAATTTGTCCTATAACCCTAGATCTAAATTTTTGCACTGAATACTTGGTGGTTTTGCAGGTTTTGGAGCTCAAAATTTTTATTTTTCAAGCGAAAACTTGATCCGAAAATCTCAACAAATTTTGGCTAAGGGATCTTCAAGGCCTTGGGCCTAGGGTTTGACCTATAAACCCTAGTTTGTCTCTGTTTTATTACAGAAATTAAATCAGTAAGAAATAAGCCCTAAAATCACATGCTACATGATCAAAACTATCTAAAATTGCAAAACTTTCATTTTTACAAATTTTGGCCACTTGGGCATCTCGGATTTGATCTAGATATTTTTTAAGCTTGTTGGAATTTACTGCATAACTGAAAAAGTTAGATCTGAATATTTTTGAATCACACTCTTAATTAAAGTCAAAAATCTAAAAAATATCAGTTTTGTTGAATTTTTGCTATTTTTAGACATATTAGGCATTGTCGTAGGCTTGACTAGCTTGTTGATATATCATTGTTTCACTGTTGTAATAGACATATTAGTTCTGAATATTGTTGAATAAAACTCTCTAAAACCCTAAAAATTGCATTTTTCAAGTTCTAGTGCAATTTTACTATTTTTGGGCATCTATTTCTGGTATCATTAGCTTGTTGATCTGTGATTTATTCACTGTTGTAACAAACATTTCAGATCTGAAATTCCACTAAATAATACATCTTAAGAGGGCTAATATATCTGATTTTTTAATTAATCAAGTTACTTGGCAGTTTGACATATTTTAGCAAGCACAAACATTGTTGGATTGTCATTTACTTACCGTTGTCATAACTTGTTTACTGCTATCATAAATTGTTTACTGTTGTCATAATAATCACTTGTTGCTCATCAAAAGATCATAGGAACATAAAAGTGCCCAAATGTCTTCATATTTTGTTCCTAGCATTTAAATTGTGAAAGTGACTGACATTTTGTATCTCTTGTGATTTTTCATGCTATAAGAAATCATATTTCACACTCACTTGAAGCACTTAAATCTCTTGGGAATATTGGCATTGAGTAATAAGATCACACATAATATTGTTTAACTGTGATTGGCATCTTGATTGATAAGTTGATAAGTTGGTTTAATTGGTTAAACATCTTGTGGAAATTTCTTGAAAATTGCTTAAGATTGTATCTCAATATTGTTAAGTACTTTTGCTTTAAATCAAATTCACAATAAGTACTTAAGTAACATAAACAATCTTAACCCAAGATAATTTCACTCTTAATCTCTTGCAGAAGCATCCTAGATCTAGTTTGCATTAATAATTTACCTCCTAGCATAAGCTAGGTTGATAGAAATATAGGTCAACCCTTCTCATCTAGCTTGAGGGGCCTCAGCAACTCTTTGGTGGTTAACACGGTGACCTTGCAGTCATCAGAGTCTCTACAGCGCAGGAGGCATTGGGTGATAGCATCACAACAGAAGGTATTGTTAACCGGTCCCTAGCCTGCTTCCAGTTGGCCTCCTTCCCACAACCTACTTTAGAGCCCAGCTTCAAAATAATTAAGGGAAGGTTACACCTAGACTAGGCATATAATTAAAACTAACCAAGATCACTGGATCTCACATAGGTCCTAGGAATTGCATATCATATAAGTTAATCTATCATTTTCAAGCAGTGGGTGTCCATCCAGTCATTTGGTTCTAATTTACTATAAACAACAATGTGTGACTTCATTAAGGCACTGATCTCATACTTTAAGATTTAATCAAACTAATAATCTTGCTTAAATTCAACCAAGTGGCTAGGCCACTCATCCGTGTCTCCCAAACAAGTTGATTTCCAACTTGTTTTCCTTCACCTCTTTGCATAGTGACTACCCCCCATAGCCTGTCATTGGGAGACAGCTAGAATGGATTGGGCGGGGATTAGAGTGACAGCCCCCGTCTTGAGCATTGTCGTAGTGCCTATACAATCAGGGCGACAATAGGCCTCCACTCTTGATCTAAAATTTCCAGCCCCTGAACAATTGTTGCTTCCATACATGTGAGGGAAATTAAGGCTACCAAGACTTCCTTGCTCCTTCGCTTGGGTTGCTTCTCCCTCTATGGCTAGTAGGTGATCAAAAATTCCTTTCTCTCACCAATTTCAAACTTCTTTCTTCAACTTGACAACTTCGACCTTGTAGTTGTAAAACCCTAGTCTTATCTTTGCACGTATGTGAGAGAGAAATAATCAACCCAAAAACTTCATCCTTCTTCCTTCTATTCTTCTTTGCTTGCCTTTCTTTTGCCTCTTCTTCGCTTGGATGATGAGAGAATGAGTGAGTGTCCATAGGAGGTCGAGTTCTCTCTTATATATAGGCTTCGAAGGAGGAGGACATGCCCTAATGAGTCTGACTTCTTAGTTGCTAGGTTGAATTGTTCTTGGAGGGGTATTTTGACACTATAAACACAAAAATAATTCTTTTGACATCTTACAAGATGCCCAATGGAGCCTTCATCATATGACAATGACTCTATTGACTTCTTGACTTTATGACAAACCCTAGAGGCACTAAATAGGTGTTTGACCTATAAATAAAATGACCTTAAGCATGAAACCCATGCTACAAAAAATAACAATATAATTTTTCTTTCTTTTTACAATATACAAGAATCAAGAGTACCTTTCATATTTATGAAGACCGAACCTAAAGTTAAAATTATGCGACTGCAGTCAAATTCCACTTTGGACAACTCATATGATGAAGATAATAATTGCAATAGATTCTTCTTTTTGAGAGGACCAAAATCGACCTAAACATCATTTCATTTGGACAAGCAGAAGTTGGTTTTTGAATTTATGTTCCCACTCGTGTATATTGGATCAGGTCGGCCCTATTGCATATGTACAATTGGACAAGTTAGCGTCAACATCAAGTGGACCCTCATGGAAACCTATAGATAGAAGAGGCCTCAAGCTCATTTGGACACATTGATCAAGCCATCTTCTTTTCTCTTCTATTGTCTTGGTTCGCATAGGTCAAACGGAGAAAGCTCACACAAGGGTCTGAAACTACAAGGTTGAAGCTCGCACAGATCTAGGGTTTCTAATTCTCAGTACCATGCACATAACTGAGTATTTTACTATTTTCAACCCCAGACGCATGCACAAAGTAGTCAAGGGTGTGACTGGGAAGCCTTAGTCGCTCACACATAAGCCTGAAAGGAGCATCTAGGGTTTTTGAAGTAGATCGAGCAATTTGGTCCCTAGACGCACACACAAAGTGGTCAAGGATGCGACTGGGAAGCCTCAGTCGCTCGCACATAAGCCTGAAGGGAGCGTCAAGGGTTTCTGAAGCAGATCGAGTAGTTTGGTCCCCAGACACACGCATACATTTCACTAGGGAGCGGCAAAGTCTGCCATAGTTGCTTGCACAGCTCCTCCATGCGACCGGGACTAAAAGAAGAAATTTCAATGATAGCAGACAATGACAACAGTGTTCAGCAGTTCACTACAGACAATGACAGTACATTACAGTCCTTAGAATCAGAGTTCTGACTATAAGCATAATTAGGTTCATTTCATGGATGTCATAGTTGTTTTACTGGTTAGTTGCATAGACGAAGATATGGATCATTATACTCTCTTTTGTTGAATCATTTGATGACAATCTAAGAAGAAGAGAATTTGCAAGGGTTTTCCCCATAGTGGGCTTTGCCCTAGTCTCAGACCAATCTTGGTGTCTCTATGTGTGCATTTTTTTCTTCTATTATTCATTTATGTTCCGCTACATTGATGATAATGATGTTGTTCTTTCTACATAGTTGCATATGTTGATGAATAATAATGTAAATCTGAATAATGTAATGATGATATGGGGTGAACTTAATGTGTTAATGAAGAAATGCAATTATCTAAGCAAAAAATAATATAGCCCTATGAAAAATTAACACCTAGTTACATATTTCAACACCCTAGTATGGGAGCCCTAGAGTCTAGACTATTGTATTATAGTTTATTAATCTAAAAAAGAAGGGTTGAAAATTTAAAAAAAAATTGATGTGCACCAGTTGATTCACTGATGCATGTAAATTTTGGAGGCATTTGTGTATGTTTGTGTCAGAGATTCTAAGACTAAACCTACATTCTCAAGTGCCATGGAAATTCAACATGGAACCAAAGGTACTTTGAAGGGCCAATGGATTGGAGTATGCACAGTGGAAGTAGGAAGAGCCAGTGGAGATCATGTAGAGGGAGTTTGACTTCAGAGGGAGCAACCCTATGGAATTTTGAAGATCTTCCAGTTCTGATGAGGCAGAGACAGTGATCCATTCTATAGGGTATGTTGCAAAGTTGGATGCCAGATGGGCTAGTGTCATCAGTGATGTTGGTTACTTCCAAGAAATGGAAGTACCTCCCTCGTAAAGAGGTAGTGTTGAATTGTGTAGCTTAGGAGGTACTCCACAAGCCTAGATCTAGGATTTGTGAGAAATTTGGTCACAAAAGGACTTTGTGAGCAAAGAAACCAAGTGAAGGGATTTTAGACCCAGATGGGGTTTAAAATTCTAAAAAGAAAATTAAAAGGAAAACTAAATCCTAAGTCTAAGAAGACTAAAACCCTAAAGTTCTAGTGGGTTCCTAAGAGGCTTAGGAGAAGCTATTTAGAGGGGGCCTAGGAGATGCTAAAGGCAATCAAGTGAGAGGGAGCTTGCTTGATGAAGGAGGAGGTCAAAGATGTAGTCAAAAGAGAGCCCTAGTTTGAGGGTTGAGTGGGCTACAAGGCATGGCTGAAATCTGATCCAAAGTGCAATGCCTCAAGTAGAGACAAGCGCAGGTCGAGTCTCTAGGAGTTGAGCTAGTGCGGAGGAGAAGGATGTCCACCTTCAGTGGTCTAGCCGAATTGGGAAGAATTGCAGTCGAGATACCTTTGTAAAAGCATCTGAGTAGGTCAGATTTCTCTATGTTCAGGTCACCGAAATTCTAGTTTGGTTTAGGCCCAGAACATGCCTATTTTCGTCACCCTTTCTGATCAAGAATAGATCTGAACTTGGCAACAATACCTACAGGACTGAAGTCTTGAGACAAGGCTACAGGAGGGTCATTTGGAACAAGTTGAGTGTGGATTGGAGGGAGGCATATCCCTATGGTAGAGCAAAGGCCAGGAGGAAGAGTATTAGGTAAGCCACTCATTAAAAAAATTGATTTGAAAAAAAAATTAAAAAAACGAGTTTTGTGAGTCGTTAACAACGTCCCATTGCACCATACAAAATTGGAAGGTCCAGTGATAAAAGGCCAATTCAGTGTTAAATTGGCCTAAATCGGTCTTGAGCACTGACACTAACCAGTTTTGTCTCCAAACCAAGCAGATCAACTGGTTCAACCGATTTTGGTCCAGTTCTAATAACTTTGATTTAGACAAATGCCAAGAAACATGTCTAACTTCCAAAAACATGAAACTAACCAAATCATAATCATTTGTAGAGATGTAAATGGTGAGTTGAGAACAGTGTTTGTCTCCACACTCTAGTCTAACAATTTAATGGTGTATAGAAATAGCAAAACTAAAAGAATGAGAAAATCCACATTAGATTTCTCATGTTAAGTTGCAACTACATAATTACTTGACATATCTGATCTCAGTCTTGTAACATTGACAAAGCATCTATATTGATTGTATATACTTCTTTTTCTTATTTTGTTCATATTTGTTATGTTAACGTAAGATGTATTTCCTGAAAAATCAAATACCAACAACTTATAAAAAATTGTCAAGAACTCCAAATAGTACAAATGCAAATGAGATCGTGGCATGTAACTAACATTATCATGATGAGTAGCAGTGGCACGGGCTTCAGAGTGTAGCTTTTCAATTGTTAAAACATGAGCTTCCAATTTTTGTCGTAAATCCTGCATGCCAATTATAAAACAACATTTTAAAAAATAAAAACTCTATGATGGTAAAGTATCCTTACACCTAAAAACTTCATACATTATTGCTTAAAAAACATACTCGTGCAAATATATTCGAAAATCATCAAGAAAAAAATTATAATCACCTCATTTGACCGCTGCAATCTTCTTACATCATCAAGTGATACAGGACCCTCAGGCCCTCCAATCCCCAAACCCTTGATACGCTTACTATCGCCAACAAATTCCTCTCCACATGTATCTACATGACAACAGTTACAAAAATAATTGGATAGCACATACATAGAAACAATTTCTCATCACTCATATGCAAGTGAAATAGAGAAGATTATCTAATTCATTCATCTGACAAGAACAACCTCATCACCTCTAGACCCTTCAGTTATCTAGTTGCTAAGCATCAAAAGGCTAAACTATCCATCCAACCTCTAGCATATCAGAAACTGCTAGCTAACACAAAACCACATAAGTATCTCAAGATCAAAATGAAGTAAGCATTCAATCAATGTCAACAATAACCACTTGTCTACACATAAAAGGTCACAAGCGTGAAAATCTATTAAGAATGTCATTTACATTTTCATCCAACTAACTAGATAGGTACTAGGAACAAACTTTTGTCATTTATTGGTGCCTTGGGACTATCGAAAATCCATCAAGATCGAGCTAGAAAGGGCAAGGACCTCCTTTAGGGCTTCGATATCACACTCATATATATGCCCAGTGAAAACCATAATTGTTATATATAGACCTGTTTTGCAATGTCCATATAAGAGATTATATTAAATTGTTCAAAGCAAAAGAAACCCAAATCCATCGCCCTTGGCCTTGAAATTCATTAAACCACCTATTGTATTGAAAATGGCAAATGGATATGAAGTTGCAATGAGGTATGTATTTGAGGCTTGTTGTCGCCTAAATTGTACACAAAATTTCAACAAGGTTCAGGGAAGGGGTTGTCACTCTGATCCATGCCCTCTCTGTTTAAGTTGTTTCCTACCTACAGACTAAGGGGGGTAGTCCCTATGAATGAGATAATAAACGACTTGTTGGGAACCAACAAGTTAAGGAGACACAACTTAATCACCTAGCAACTTGGATAAGATTTAATCGACAAGTATGATTATTAAGCACCACTTAATTAGATTATTTAAAATTACAAGTTAGAGACCAATGCCTTTAGAATTAATTACTTGCAAATTAGATTATTTAAAATTACAAGTTAGAGACCAGTGCCTTTAATTACTTGCAAAATATGATTTAATGTTCCAAATTACCGGATGAACAATTGCTGCAATGTGCAAGTTCTATCCTATATGATGTGCAAGACTTAAAGCTATGTGAGATGCAAACTCTTGGTTGCTTTTAATTATACGCCTAATCTAAGTGATTCATTCTCCTCAGTTCTTTTGAAGCTAGTCTCAAACGCAAGTTGTAGAGAGAAGTCCAAGGGAAGGGGGCTAAAGCCTCATTAACGATACCTCTCGTGGAGTTCTAACCACCCAAGTGCCTTTGTTCCTACAAGGGATTGCCCACAAGAGAATTGCAAGGTCACCGTGTTAACTACGCATGAGGGTCAAGACTTTGCAAATTGTTTGAAGAAGGTGATCCTATCTTCTTACAACCAGGCTTATGCTTGGAGGTATGTTTTAGAAATGCACTTATAACTTAGAATGAGAATGCAAGATGTGAGTGATTGCTCCACTGAAGTTATTAAATTAATTAAGTACTTCAACAAGATAGATTATTTAAGATCCAAATGCTTATAGAGATATCCAATACAAGAGAAAATAGATGAAGCACTTATAGAGCAATTGAAAGACTATCTCCATGAAACAAGAGAGACAATTTCAAGTGAAACACAATTACCAATCCTAATCACTTCAAAAGCTTATTAGATCGTTTTTATGCCTATATCACATATGTTACTTAAGCACTGCCAAATCAGAAATCAGTGAAATTTCTCTTGCAAATAAAGAGAGCCCTGCCAAATTAGAAATCAGCGAAGTAAAAATTCTTTTAGAGGTTACTATCAGTTATTTCAACGAAACAATTACACAAATGAGATGCTAAGAATGCAGTCACTTTAACAATGAGAAAGACACGATAATGCAATGCTTGACAAGAGATGCAAATGCAAGTCAATGATAATAGCTATGATATGTTATGCAAAGATGCAATTACAACTTTAACACAATAAGAGAAAGAGAGTTATTCTCATGTAATGATGCAATATCAATGTAGAGATGCAATACGCAAGCCAATGCAAGACTCATATGATTAATTTACCAATCCTCACAATGCTATCACTTGAAAGTCAGACCAGCCACTTATATTGTTAGATCAGTCCCAAAACTCCTCTTGTAGATAAAACTCATCAATGTTTATTCAGCCCTTTAATCAAGAAGATGAATCTTTAGTATATTAAGTTTACTTAGATGAGTTTTTCAGAGCAAGACATCAACCATTATACTGCTGTAGCAATTATATTAGACCTCTGCAAACTAAGACCAGATCTCTGCAATTTATATCAGACCTCAGAAATGCATAGGACAGCCACCACAAATCAATTAGATTGATGAATTAAGCCCTTATAATCAATATATGATGTCTTATATGAGTTATTAGCTTATTATTGAGTTGTTTAGGCTTATACTTTGATTTATATGCCACTGAAATGTTAATGTTCAGATCTGATTACTAATGACAGTCAAAAAGGAAAGGAGGAAGGGAGAGGACCAAACCCTCTAGGCCTAGCAGCCTAGCTTCAATGGCAAGTTTGAGTTGTTGGAGCACCAAAGAGAGACCCTTAGGCCTTCCAACACATGCAACACAAATAAATAGCCCTCAAATCCAATCAAACTGATAGATCAGACCTTGAAAAACTAGTGGTTAGCGCTTTAAGGCCCTCTAGTGCTAGCGGCTAGCCTAGAAAGTGGCCCTAGGCCTAGCGGATAGGCCTCAATGACCTTGGATGATCAAACAAATGAATCTTGAGCCCTTGAAACCTTTCTTGAATGGATAATTAGCCTGCAAAACCAAGGTTAGCCCACAAAATTGACAAAAAAAAAAATATGATGAGAAAAACACTACAAACCCTTGCCAAAATCACTGTAGGCCTGCAAATCAAATTGTTAACCTTTAAAATCAATTAAAAAAAAAAAAAAACAATTTAGGCCCTTCTAGGGTCACAGCCTAGTTTTCAAGGCCTAATTAGGACTGCCACCCTCTTATGGAGGCTGAAAAGGGGCTACGGCTAGGGCTTTTATCCCTCAAAACCCTTGCGGCTAGGACAAACTAGCCTTAAAACATTAAGAAAATGCCCAAAATGACTGACCTTGAAGATCCACCTGCAAAACCACTACATAAGAAAAATGCAAAAGAAAAAACCACAGATGCAGCAGCAGAAAAGCCCTCTTGGGCTAGAATTTTCTCTTCCAGGCCTAGCATCCAAATTTGGTGATATGGATCTTGTAGACCAGGCACTAATAGGCCTAGATCCAACCTCAAATGCCAAATGCACTTCCTAGATAGGTTGGACAATTCTTCCTATGGTTGACAATGGCCCTAAAACCCAAGCAACTTTTGCTTCAAATTTGTCTTTTCAGACCAAGTACCTGCAAATCAAATAAATAGAGCCATCCACAAGATCTAGAAGAAAGATTGAAAAAATAAAACCCCAAAAATTATTTATAAATGAAGAAAAATAATATACAAGGGTTAGAAATTATTTACAATAATCTACAAGAGAAAATTGACTCTAATTAGCAAATAATTCATTAATAGCCCAAGAATAGATTTTGCAAGATAATTTGAGGGAAATATTTTTAATTTTAATGCACAAACCCAAACTCTACAAAATAAATTCGCTAGATAAGCTCAAGGTCCAAACAAAATGTGATCACCTCAAAGTCCATGAACTTGGGCTTTCCCCTAGGGCTAAATCACTGGAAAGATCTCTATACACTTGAAGAATAGAACATTAGTTTCATAGGGGTTTGGTTCACACAAATATGCTAGAGATCTAGAGATACCTGCTAGATCTACCAGCTTCTAAGTGTTTACTTTAGCCAAAAACCTAAAGCGAGATACATGTGCTAATAGATAGTCCAACCACTAGCTATGAAACAATAACCTTCAATGATAGCATAAATTAGAGCATTAAACACATTCAATACATACCATGAATCATTAAGAGAGAGACACCTTAAATTGAAACCCCAAAGTCTTTATTAATGCAAAAGTTCCAGCAGAGCTTAGCTTAGTACAAAAGAATTTGATCTGGTGAGATCAAGATACCATGAAGAGTTGAGAGCTTCCTTATATAGAAAAATGAGAGGGAATAAACCCTCCAAGAGGAAATAACAGCTAGTTGCATTGCTCCATGGCTTGATCATGGAAGAAAAATTTTGATCCCTTGATTAGCTCGCACGAATCTCCAAAAAATCTCAACCTTCCTTGTTGACTATGCTAGAGGGGTCAAACTTTGACTTTTGGACCATAGAAGACCTCCAAAAAATAGGATTATTGTTACTTGTGCAAAATAATTATCTGCTTGGTCCAAAAAAATCGGTTTGCTAGGAAAATAGTCTTTTCTGCCCCAAAGAATTTATGGACTGGGTCCTTCTGCCTTGGAAATGAGGCTTTTAATTTTTACTTGAAATATTTTCCTTTTGAAAATAGCCTCAAATGTTTTTTGATGGATTTTCCTCTTGGAGGGTAATTAATTTTCCCTTCATTTTATTTTTTGGATATTTCTGGCTAATTTAATTTTTATTTTGCCATAAATTAAAGTTTAAAAGACCCAAGAGGGGATTAATTATTTTCCACCCTCAGTGTAATTAAAAAAATATTTTGGTAATGGTGTATTAATTATGAGGAACCATTCACAAAAAATAATCCTAGATAACACTTTTACATCAATATATTACAATATCAACCCTTAGAAGGAGAAATACACATAGACAATACCCCTTGAGACCCAACCAAATATTGTGACAAGATAGTTGATATAATATGAGAAATACATAGACTCAATAAACACTAGGACTCACCTAAGACCTCATCAATGAGCTTCACCCTAGCTTTGGGGTATATCTCGGAGAAAAACTTTGTAAATTATTCGTGTTTACAAACACCCATAATTTGGGGAGGTTAAAAAGCTCCCTAGATTAAAACCCTTTGAAAAGGACCATAAGTTTACCTAGGTATTGTTCCATGGCTTAATAATCATACTAGAATCATTTTTACAATAAACTTGCAGAATTTGGTATTACAATGATGACATTGACTCCAAAAAAAATTATTTGTTGCTTTATACCCTGCTTCTTGGATTGTTGACATTTACATGGTCAACAAGGCCATGGATAAGCCAAAGAAGCAAGAAAAGATTGGTTATAAGGAAAAAATAACATATACTCCATAATTGCATATATCGTGATAATATCATAATTATCATATCAAATTATCGTGATAATTTGCCCCAAAGAAGTTATCGCGAGTTGAACAGAAATTATTGCCCTGCTGCTAAAAATGTGATATAAAGTTCCTATTTGGGTTTTCTAGGGTCGTTTTCATTTTTTCTTGTGCTGAGATTGAGCTCTAAAGGTTGTGCGAGTCTTGTGACCATTTTTTATCAAGAAAACAGGGGAAAATCCATAATTTTCTTTGCCATAAATTGAGCATTTTTGGAGTGGATATTTACTCCAGTAGACCATATCCATATTTTCAAGTATGTAAAAAAAATTGCCTTCCTTTTCTTTGTTTTCCACGATTAGTATAAATTTAGAGTCGGCCTCTTCTTACCCTTTTTTTGAATTTCCACATTTGTTTTGTGTTGTAGGTCCAAAACTTAAAAATTTAATCAGAGCTCTACAAAATGGCAAAGCCATTGGACCATATGTGGGAGTATGGTGAACCATGTGAGTGTGATAATAGAACAAAGTTTGAGTTGCAAGCTATGTGGAATGGAAATGTTTGGTTGAATCACCTACTTAGAATACTACGTTATCAAAATCTTGGGCCATGAAGTGGATATTTTCCCTATAGCTACCCCAGACTATGTCCTTATTGCAAAGAAAGAATGTTCCACCAAGACTCCAGGACGGGGGGCATGAGTGTGGGGAGACGCACAGGGGGATGTGTGGGAGTACCCTCAAATCTTAGAGAAATTTACAGGGGATGGGGGAATGTCGGGGTATATATATATATATATATATATATATATATATATATATATATATATATATGACATTCAAATTCATATTCAATAATGAAAGTATAAATACATTGATCCATGCTCATCATTCATACTGATGCATATATCATTCATCCATGCACCACGAGATTCAATAATGAAATGCATTGACCCATATTCATCATTCTAGAATCTACATTGATTTAAAAATTAAAGTCATCATTCATCATTCTAGATTCTAAATTGATTTAAAATTTAAATTCATCATTCATCATTCGAGAATCTAATTAATACTAAGCAAAATGAACTATAGTAGATATTGAAGTCTAAAGACTAGAATAGTAAATTGATATAACTCATATTCAAAAATAGTAAAGAGTGACACGTCAATGAAATAGTCTAAGGTCATCGATATCTAGAGTCAAGAGTCGAAAGTTAAAACTGAAAATTAAAAATGGAAAATGAGCATTGAAGGAGCATCGCTTGGGAGGAGAGGCAACAGTAAACTGGTAAGTCGGATAGTAAACTGGTGAGTTAGGGATTGCAAATTAGTTTAGATTATGATATTTGTTATGTATATTTCTTTTCTTTTTTTTAAATTTGAAGGGTTATTAGACAAAATTGAGGGGGATAAGTCCCCCCCTCAAAAGGGGTGCTTTTGGGCTTGGTGCTCTAGATTAAATATTAGTTCCAAACCCTCATACTTGATAGAATCCAATGGAAACATTACAGTCCCCCCAATCTTGAAATCTTGTGCTTTTGGGCTTGGTGCTCTAGATTAAATATTGGTTCCAGACCCTCATACTTGATAGAATCCAAATGAAACATTACAATCCCCCCAATCATGAAATCCTGAAAATTGTGAAGTCTGTTGAATTTTGAAAGGGATATGAAATTCTATTTTCTCCATATGAAGTTTGATGGGGTTGGAACCACTCTCAAACATCTTGAGTCATTTCATGGTAATGTTTAAAACTTAAGTACTTTTACTTTAAGAATTTAGCATTCCCATTAATTATATAGCATTAGGAGGGCCCTAAGGTTGAATATTAAGCTTCCCTACTCATAAATTATTGTTTTCAAGCAAAATTAAGGTGGGGGGGCACCCAAAAAGCACCCTTTTTGGAGAGTTATGTCCCCCACACTAGTGAAATGTTCCCCCCTATGTCACCCCAAAAGGGGGGTGGGAAAACATTTCCCCATACGTCCCCCTGTCCCAGGTGTGTCGGGTGCAAGAGGTGCTTGCACCCCACCGTGGTGGACGTGTCCCTGTGGAACACTGTAAAGAACTCAATTGTTAATACTTCTAGAAGGAGAGATTAGAGGGAAGAACCAAGGAATTGCATGGGAACCACAAGATTCTCAAGGGCAAGGGAAACCTAATAGTTGGCCACACCTTCTTAGTGCATTATTATTGTCAGATTATTGTTATAGTATCTAGATGCCTCATGATGATTAGGGATGGTACTAAAGCATCTACCCCACTCATATCCTCAAATGAGCGAGGCCACCTCTTCCCAACAAGGCAATAGCTTAATCGAGCCATCGGAGAGGAGGATATCTAAAGATTATAAATCCAGGTTACCTTCAAAAATCTCCTAGGCTTGAAGATAATTTCTATCTACAACACCTTGTGGGGTTGTGGGATGGTGTCATTGTTTGTCCCCCATACACTTGGAGACACTAGATGGACTCACTTAGGAACCCTTTGGGTTAGCTCTAGGTAAGCTCCTATAGACTCCAGGTGGAGACCAATCACCATAACTCATGGCTAGACAAGATCTACCAAATGTGCCACTTACAACAATGGAATGCAAAGATGCACCCCAAATTTCAAGTGCCCCTTATACAATAAGATCAAAGGATATTATTATAACCTTTAAAGGGACTCAGGGAGCTCTTTCTCCACTTCTAAGATCGCAATCAAAGACGCGTAGCCCTATTCATCAAGGAGCTATTTATCCATAGATTTCAATTCTTGCACACCTTGCCTTTCCATGTGACCACCAAGAGGATCACCTCATACTTTTATGTTGTTGAGAAATGTAACTAGTTTCGATCTTCATAATTGTTGTACTCCTTTCAATATGTATCCTATGTAACAAACAAGAAAAGAAAAGAAAAGTTATTATTAAAGCATGGGTTTCATGCTCACTATTGACGGTCTTCTAGGTAAAAGCATATTCTTCGCGCTTCTAGGGTTTTTTATGTCTTAGGATTTATTGTCTTGAGTCAAAGGAGTCAACATCATGTTTATAAGAACCTTCTGGCAAAAATATATTTGTCAAAAAAATTATTTTTGAGTCTAGAAAGTTCGAAAAGCTCCAAAGTACAAGTCGGCCCTGGGAACATTAAGTCAGCCTAAAGGAGGGAATTCAACCTCTTGAGAAGGTTATATAAAGGAGCAGTTTGACTTTGTTTGACACACTCTTTACACAAGTTCGATCTATCAAAAAGGAGTTCGATCTGTAGCTAGGAACCTGGAAGAAGGGGAGAGAAGGTCTAAGAAAAGAAAGAAGGACGACATATCTTGGTTTTGGGCTTTATCTCTCTCACAAGTGCGAAGTTCCAGGGTTTCTCGTGCTACAGAAGGAGGTTGAAGTTGTAGGTCCAAATTGCAAGAGGACGAAGTGCAAGATCTTGTAGCTGGAAGGGAGGAAACCCTATATTGACCTCGTCGACCTTGGGAGAGTTGTCTTGCTCCAGGAAAGTCTCAGGAGGAGGTTGGATTAGGGTTACCATAGAAGCTACAAGGCCGAAATTGCAGCGTCAAGTTGCAGAACGAGTTGTAGTAGTGAAGTTGTCGAGTCGAAGTTGCAATATTGAAGTTAGTTGGTGCAGAATGAAGGAAGGGCCGACTTGGTACTAGAAGAAGAACTCAGTCTAGGGTTTGGGTCTTTGTATCTCATTTGAAGCAGAGTTTAAGAAGAGAAAAGTTTTTGGGTTTTTCCCCTTGGAGGGGTTTTGCCCTGGCTGAGAGCCTAATATATGTGTCCTCTATTGTTGTTATTATTGTTCTTGATATTGTTTGATTAAAAGATCTACCTAAAGGAACTAAATAAGGTAAATAAGATTCACAAGCAAATCTCAAGGTTAAGGAAAATAAGATTAATAGCTGCCACTATCCATTTTTCAACATATGTTGCCCTGCCAAACCCAAGAAACAAGTGACAACAAATCTTCAAAGTATTTTAGAATACAGCTCCGAGAGCCCGAATCTCAACCTTCCCACCCAAGTGGCTAACCAGCTTTTATGAGGGAAATTTGTAGTTATCGGACCAAGCCACAAACTCGATATCATTAGAGCGACAGACAGACCAGCTATGGAGGGTTCTAAAGCAAGGTGCCCCCTGCACATTAAACTAACCCTAGGATTCAATTGAGAAGTCAAGATTTTATCCAAGGTTTCTTTGGAATTCCTCACAGCCACCCCTTCAACCCACTCGGCCTCCCCCAACCCAAACCCATCCCCAAGATCATATAGTGCCATTTCATCATGATGCCTAACAACTCTGACAGCGTGACAACGCCTCCATTGTCCTCATTCATCAAGATCTTGACAACATCTCTCTCTCTCCACCAAGATTTCCAATCTTTGATTCTCTCATTGTATCTTGGAATTTATACCATTGCTATATGTATTTTTGGTCAGACTATGCAATTTTCTTAGCTAGATACTTATTTATGTGGCAGTCTTTTCACTTTCTTTCCCATTGTCCTACTTTTGTAGTCATTTGTTGGAGATCAATAAAATTAAGTTATTTCCTTTTATCAACGTTCATAGTTGTGGCACTCTTATAGTCAAATCCATTTGTTTTTCTTTCATTATAAGGGCAAAAACCTAGGTCTGCTAAAAATAGTTTTTGTACAAATTCACCTTTCAAAACAATTTAGAAAAATCTGATCACAAACTGCATATAACCTCACACTCAGTTTAGAGATAACTTTTCATTGGTATTTGTAACAGTGAAAAAACGGTAAGCAATGTACCTGCAATGGGGGCTTTTCTTTTTGCAGTTGTATTTGACACTGAATTTTGTTGATGAGAAGATGATAACTCTTGCCTGATTTCTCGGTACACAAATGCAAAAGCATTTTCTGAATCAAAGAAGTAAAAAAAATAAGATATTTTGAGGACTATAATAAGTCTTTCCCAGCTGAACTTGTAACTGATGCACACCCAAAAAGAAACAATATAATAAGGAAAATCTTTTAAGAGGCTACCAAGCAATGATAGGAAATTAGAAATCAGAAAATATCTAATTATACCACAGCAATGCATAAAAGTAAAATCATTAAATTGAACTTGCAATTGAATACAATAAACTGCATAAACTAGCTAACAAGGGAACTACAGCATATCAAAGAACAAGTCTACGCAATGGCACCATAATCTTTCCGTTAGAGTGATACCACTTTTAAAAATTGATGTTAGGTATCATTAAAGAAGTCATTAATATTTATACACATAATGTTAGTGACTTCAGACCATTCTAATGATAACTGTTAAGGTTAGAAGATAAGGAAGAAGACTAAACATTCTGCAATATTGTCTTTTTTCCGATTTTCCATCATGGGATGACCACAATCAAATCTTTGCTGAAATCACACCTTTGGATTGTTGAAATTGTTGGACATAATGCAAGAATGGATTCAGCACCCTTAAATATCTCCACTGCTGCCGAGTTTTTGCAATGTTAACAATTGAATATCTGCAATTCCATCAATCTCATTAACCCTCATATTGCATGAGGATTCACCTTGTGATCATGGCCCTTACAATTAGACCTGATACAATGAAAACTAGGGCTTGAGGTCAACAATGTTTGACTATCAATCCGCCCAAGAACAAGAACAAACTTGACTTACTTGAGGCACTTGACTACATCCCTTTCACTCCACTTGTCTTGAACACCTGGTGGGTCCTCTGCCACCTATAAGCACAGAGTTATTGCTCCTCCAATACCTCTGCACATCAAGCTGCTCACAAGGGTTTTTCTGCTCCAAAACACTTCCACACTTCAGCTCCACAAATCTGCCACACACAATGACTATGCTGCTCCAAAGTCACTGACCATAGGCTTAAATATCAGCTCTTTCACAGTGGGTTTGCACCTCCTATACCACTGTATAACAGCTCTTGCAAACTCTGTCCAAACACAACTTAGTGGACAGACCTTCAAGCACAAATCTCTGCAATCATCTACTACAGAACATAGCCATATTCCTTCATTTCTAACCTCTGCCCAGGTCTGAAGAAATTTGGATGTGTCACTAGATCCCTGAGGCTGCTCAGCCCTAAAGAAAACCTCTGTGGCTCCTTAAACTCAACTTGCACCCTCTATTATACCCTGTGGCCTCCTGCGTTTGAACTCAGCCCTAATCATTGTCCTGAAACAGACCTTTCGGCCCTCTTCAAAGGAACGCAGACATTACCACATCCAGTAGCCTCTTAATTACCAAAAGACAGAAATCACTTGGCACAGAACTCTCCTCAAGCAAACAGACCACACAATCCCTGAGGCGGCTCGGCCCTAAAGAAAACATCTGCAGCTCCTTAAACTCAACTTGGACCCTCTATTATACCCTGTGGCCTCCTGCATTTGAACTCAGCCCTAATCATTGTCCTGAAACAGACCTTTCGGCCCTCTTCAAAGGAACACAGACATTATCACGTCCAGTAGCCTCTTAATTACCAAAAGACAGAGATCACTTGGCACAGAACTCTCCTCAAGCAAACAGACCACACAATAAACTTGTCCCTTATCCAAACTCGTCCTTCTTTCCAGATCTGCAGCTTCTTCATAGGCTAATGTTCATACACAAGATGAATTGCAATGTTTTGTGTCAATGAGCTCAACTTTACTTCTATATATATTGTTCTTGGTGGAGTCAATTTGCCACCAAGGATCATGTCCTTGGCCCAAGACAACCTGAGCCTACATGCTCAAACACAATTAGCATAAGAAATAAAATTATTTTCATTTGACATAAGCCCTCTCCATTGTGGCCTTGGCACCCCTTTAGCCCATCAAAGGTGCCCTCTTGCAACCAATGGAATAAATAATGAATTTACTTTGGGTCTTTAGCCCACCAACAAGTGTCCAAACCCCACCACTTGGGTACATTTCTCACAAAACCACTTTTTTGTGGGTCAACTCCACACAAACCCAGTACCCTAAGGGTTGTGGGAGTACCTCCCAAGCTACATTTCTCAACACATCAGACATGACACAGGCTTGTGGCATGGAACTGATGGACTGCTTCAAGGATACAGGAGCATTGTTATGGATACACATACTTTCCTCCACTCTTCCCTTGTGGCATGTCCAATGACCGCCAATAATGAGTATGCAGTGCCTTGAGGAAAGTTGTCCTTGCACATTTATCTGGCTATGCCCCTAGAACATATTAGATCTCCAGTGGTTGGCTATTGACATACTATGGGTCTCCTTTTCCTGTGTTGTTGTAGTCATTACATGACTAGGCTTGGATGTGGTTTAGTGGTGTTTAATGACACATGAGCTTAGTTGAAGAGTGCCCTAGCACTATGGATTTTATTTCACATGTGGAATAGATCTTGGTAATGTTGACATCACATTTTTGGGGAGTACTTTTCACATGGTTCCAATCATTTCAGGGGTCTTATTTGATATGGCTTAGAGTAGTTTGAACCACAGGGTCTGAACACACTAGCTTGACTAGAGATTTTTGAAACTTACGAGCACTTTCTGATGACATCGACTATCACTCTTAGTGGAGCCCTCCACTTGTGCACACATGTTTAGGTGATCCTAACGCTCTCAATAGCTAGTTTGACATAATTTGACTTGTGTGGAGGCTTATTGCATAGACACCCTTGCTTATGTGGATTGCTTTCACACTCGGATTGGTTTATTACAATCAGAAGCATGGATTTTAAGTGGAGCACTCACCTTTGTCGACACATATGTTGAGGGATCTTGACATTTTATATTACTTATTTGCATAAGTGATGGGGCTTTCCCTTTCCTCCATGGAGTTAATTGGCCTTTTGCATGTAGATTGATGACATTGTTAATTGGTTGACTCCTCACTCTTGAAATATGGCCATTGAAACACCTTTTTTGAGGAGTGGTTACACTTTGG
Source organism: Pinus taeda (assembly GCA_000404065.3). Taxonomy (NCBI): domain Eukaryota; kingdom Viridiplantae; phylum Streptophyta; class Pinopsida; order Pinales; family Pinaceae; genus Pinus; species Pinus taeda. The sequence continues at coordinate 67,717 of APFE030935066.1, read as the reverse complement.
AGACTACATTCATAAGGCTGTTGAAGGGGCAATCTAGCATTGGGGGACTATTTTTGGCACATTAATATTATTTATGACACTCCACTCATCTTCGTTGAAGGTTGATCCATCACTTCAAGGGCATGTTCCAAACATCTTGCAGTTTATTGGATTGATGTGTCACCTAGAGGTGGCACACATGCCACTTGCTAAGCCCAACTATCACTTTATGAGGAGATAAATTTGCTAGAGGAAAGCACTATAGGAGGTTCTCTACGGATGTCCAAGGAAACAAATTAAAGCATGCGAAATTCAGCAAGTATTTCATATAAACAAAAGCATTTAGACATGGAACATAGAAACCCTAGCAATATTCATTACATGCAATAATCATGAAAGATATCCAATAAAAAGTACTCACAAGATATCTCAAAACAAGCCTTCTTTATCCCAAAATAACGTCTCACAACAAGCACTAGTTTCCAAAAGCAAAATATCCACAAAAGATCACATCTACACAAAGTAGCAAAGTACAATAGCTAGGCCGAAATCTCTAAGAGAGATCGAGTTTTCCACAAGTGATAATGATCAAAATGAATGAGGTGACTATTTATATGAGGTCTACCTCTTTAAATTTCTTTCTAAAAGCCCCTAGACAAGTTTTATTTTGAGTGCAGAAAAAGAAAATTAGGGTTACAAGCCAACCCTCTAGCTTTACAACTAAAATATGCCAAGATAAGCCTGTAAGTTTTTAACTAACCCAATCATTGGTTTTAAGTTTCGCTAAGTTTATCACAGTCTACTACTCATTTATATTTGTTGCTCACACATAAAAGAAGAAGTTGAACTTAGAACACAAATTACCATTGAATATCTTACTTAACTGTTGAACTTCAAAACAACAACAACAAACCATGAAAGTAGACACAAAGGCAAATACCTTGGCAAAAAACCCCGAAGGGAAAACCAGTAGAGGAGATATTTTTGTTGAAAAATGTAACTAGGTTCGGTCTTCATAATTATCATTGTACTTGCATCAAAATATATTTCATGTAAAAAGCTCAAAGAAGAAAAAGAAATTATTATTATTATTATTATTTCATTAGTTAAGCATGTTCTTCATGCTTCTAGGGTTTGAGTCAGAAGAAAAATTGTCATTTGGACTATTTGTAAGAGAAACAAAAAAAAATATTTTGAGTCAAAAAGAGTCCTTTGTCCCCATAAGACCAAGTTGGCCTTGCCTAAACAAGTCGACCCAGAAAGGGACCTATTCAACCTCCTGAATGTGTATAAATACAATAAAATTTAACCTCATTTAGACACAACAATAACATCGATTTTTGTGCAAGAAAGTGTAAGAAGACAAGCAAAAGTCAAAGGAGAGAGAGTGAGAATCAAAGAAGAAAGAGCAAAGGTCAAAGGAGAGAGAAACTCGCCCTATTCTGCCCTAATTTCTGCCACATGTGCAAAATTTCAAATTGTTGTAGGGGCCAAAAATTTCAGGAAGAATTGCAGGGCTGAAAATCAGAGTTTGACCAGATTTTAAGAGCACTAACCATCATTGACTTGGTTGGATTTGACTTGGTTGAGGCAGATTTGAAGGAGGGTTGACTTGGGTCCTGTGGGAGGTCTTGGTCTTGGTTTTTGGGTCTTGGATTTCTCACTTCGATCTGATTCTATAAGAAGAGAAGTTGGTTGGGTTTTCCCCCTTATGGGATTTTGCCCTAGCTTGGAGCCTACATCTTTGTGTTCTATATTTCTTGTGATCTTCATGATTTTATGTTTTGGTAATTGTTTAATGAAAAGAAAATAATAAAATATATAAGAAGCCAACAAATATTCACAAGCAATTATCAAGTAAAAGAAATCAATCCCAATTTGCGAACTCCTTTTCAAAACTCCTTAACAAATTTGCGACTTATTTAAAGACTTCTCAGTCCCTTTTGAATAGATATCAATCTGTGGCAGTGTTGCAGGAACCCCCCCCCCCCTCCTCGATCTAAACCCCGAAACGCAATCCGTACAGATGCATGGGGGAAGTGTCGTCTGAAACGCGCTTCGGAAAAACCGAAACGTGTTTCAGACTAATAAACACACTTCTTGGAAATTCCAGAAGCATGTGCCTGAAGCGTGTTTCGGTTTTTCCAAAGCATGTTTTGTACGGCGCTTCGGCCATACGAAGCGTCGCGCTTCGGAGGACAAAGCGTACAGATCGCGTACGATTTCATACACGCTTCCTCCATTTCCGCCACGCGACCAAAAAAACAATGTTTTTTTAATTTTTTATGTTTGTGTATGTTGACTTGTTGGGGGTGGGTCCACCTTGGGTTAGGGTGAGGATTGAAGGAATTAAAACCCCCATTCATCTCTCATTTTCTCACTTTGAGTTTATGAGAGTTGGAGAAGAGAAGAGAGGAGAAGAGAGAAGAGCTTGGAGGAGTGAAGGAGAAGGAGCTAGGAGAAGGAGGAGGAGCTTGGAGTAGGAGCATGGAGGACTTCATCTACAAGAGCTAAAGAAGTAAGTGCAAACCCCAAACTCCCTTATTTTTTTGACATTTTTTTTGTATTTTTCTCCTCCCTCTCCTACTCTTTCCCATTGTTTGTACTTACTCATTTACTTGCAGGTTGTCCACCACCTATATCCATATTCCAAGATGGTGTTCTTTTGGCTTCTATGTATCATTCCACTTTTGGTTTTAATGATGGCAAGGGGGAATAGGAATAGAAGGGAAGAAGCACAAGAGGACAATGGTTAGAATATGAGTGACCCAATGTATGATGAGGAGGAAGGGTTTAAAGAGGAAGGGGGTAAAGTTGAACTTGAAGGGGAAACTGAAACACTAGAGGGGAAAGTTGCATTAACACCCTTGTGGAACTATGTGACTAAACTTGAAGGGGGAAAGGATGGTGGAAGCTACAAATTTTTGTGCCCTCATGGTTGTCATGGAGGAAAACCATTTGGCGGTTCATATACCCGTGTGAGGAGGCATCTTTGTGGGGTGATGGACAATGATGATAAAAAGGGTGTTGTGGGGATACAAATTTTCCCAAACATTTCATCTGAACAAAGAAGAAAATACATGCAAATAGAGGAGGTTGCACAACAAAAAAGCAAGAAACAAAAAAACTCATTCTGAAACAAGTGCAACCTCTAGATTTGGTTATTCATCTCCTCATGGTACTTTTGGAAGCTCTGGAGGTAAAAGAACAATAGGGGATTTCCTTAATGTTGTTGGGAGGGATGATGTGGACGGAAAGATAGTCCGATTCTTTGTGCTTGTGGTGTACCATTCAATGTGCTTCGCTCTCCCTATTGGTATGAAATGGTAAAGGCCATCAATGAAGCCCCAAAAGGATACAAGTCCCCCAACTATGAGAAAGCTAGAACAGTGTTATTAGAAAGAGAAAAAGCAAAGGTTCAAAGAGCTTTGACACGTTTTACAAATGAGTGGATAGATTGTGGGGTATCCATTGTATCAGATGGGTGGACAAATATTAGAAACCAACATTTGATAAATGTTCTTGGTGTTTCTGCTAGTGATGCAGTATTTATTACATGTCATGACTCCTCCTCCATTAGTGCATCTTCACAAAACATTGCAAATCTCCTATTGCAATCAATCAAAGATGTTGGTCCGAATAATGTGGTTCAAGTGATCACATATAATGCAACAAATTGTAAGGTAGCAGGAAAAATTATTGAGCGTACTCATCCACACATCTTTTGGTCTGGGTGCCTGGTTCACACATTGAGCCTTTTGATGCATGATATTGTGAAGCATAAAGAATGTAGTGGATTAATGAGCTTTACAGGAGAGGGAAGCAACTCATTAAATTTATCACAAGGCATACAAGGGTAAACTACTTCTATGGCACTTACTCCAAGTTGCAATTGCTTAAACTTGCAAAGACAAGATTTGCCAGTTATTACCTCACCTTTAGGCGACTAGTGAAGGTGAGACAAGCTTTAACTAATATGATGTGTGCTGAAACATGGGATGAAATTAACATTGATAGAGATGGTGCTAATGCAACTAAGGACACTATTCTTGACATGTACTTTTGGTCACAAGTTAAATATGTTTTGCAATTCACCAAACCAATTTATTACATGATCAAGTTTGGAGATTCAGATCGACCAATAATTGGGGAGGTGTATGAGCAAATGGATAGCATGTTGGGGTAGATTAAAGATATTGTTGAGCCTAGAGATATCACTTTGTACAATTATATTCGTGCAAAGGCGGAAAACCGATGGGAAATGTTAAATGTTCCATTGCATGCATTAGCATATGTTTTGACACCTAAATACTATCATCCATCATGGCTTTCAACACCAGCACCTGGGGGGGAAGCAGGAGAAAACCACACGATCAAGAGGTTCACAAAAAAAACGATTGCATTGAGTAAATTAGTCCCTGATGAGGAGGAGGCTGCCATGGTACAGAGACAGTTGAGCAACTATACGCTTAACACTGGTCCATTTGGGAGCATGCATGCTATTAGAGATCGAGAGACTTTTTCTTCTCTTCAGTGGTGGAACATGCATGGAGGGGCTACTCCATATCTACGAACTTTGGCACTGCAGGTGCTATCGCAGGTGGTAAACACTTCTTCTGTAGAGAGGTGTTGGAGCTCTTATTGTTTCATCCACAGTATTAAAAGGAACAGGTTGAGTTTAGACCTGGCAAAGAGCTTGGTTTATGTTCATTACAACTTGCGATTGTTGTCCCATTATTGTAATGATGCAAAAACTAATAAAGACCTTAAGATTTGGGATAAGAATCCAAAGGAGCCCAATTTGGATGATGGAGTGTTGCGATTAGAGCAATTAGAGGATGTTCTTATACAAGTATGTCCATTGTGGTATGTATTTTCCTTATAAAGCATTTCTCTAATTCATGTTTTTAATTTTTTTATGTTAACTAGTGTTTTTTTTTTGTATGAATTTTTTGAGCGATTCCAGGATGATGATGATCGTGTTGAGATGCCACCCCCATCTAGTCCCTTGGTTCCTAGGTTCCATGGTTCAACACCAATAGCAGGGGGTTCGTCTTCATCAATTTCAGTGCCACAACTTCCACAAGCACCATCTTCTTCATTGCCACCATGTGGAGGCCCGCCGCCACGTTCTCTTTGTGGTGGAAGGAGGAGAGATTAGTAGATATATTCACAATTTACTACTTTTGTCATAGATTAATAATTAGACTTGTAGGCTTGTGAATTTGAACCTTTTTTGTCTTGGAGGTGACCAAGTGACATATTTTGTAAACATTATTATTTGAATTTTGGACATGACAAATGTTGACAGTTGCTCACTTGCTAAATAAATTATTAAATCATAATATGCTCTATGTTTTATGTTTTATAATATGCTTAAATGTTTTATGTTTTATAATATGCTTAAAATTTGATGTATGTTTGTAATTGCTAGAATATAGATGGTTCATGTTCGAATAATTAATCATTGATGTACATACTAGTAACTAAAATTGAATCATGGATGCCATATCTATCTTGATTTATGCAAAAAAATGCATGTTTTCGTGTCTTCTACAACTAATTTGGTATTTTGGATGTTTGTTTTGAGTATAAATGCAAAAAAATAAAAATAAAAATAAAAAAACAAATATATATATATAGCAGACACTTCGCTTCTTAGATTTTTGGAAAATGACGCTTCCACGTCCCCGCTTCCAAAAAAAGTCCCCGTTTCGTCCCTGCTTTGTGCAACATTGATCTGTGGTACAACATTTCTGAAATTTTGGGCTTAGACACTAAGTTTTATACAACGCGCCTTTTATTATTAACTTATGCCCTCAAAATGGTGACCAGAACAAGAATTTTAGGCAGACTTCAACCTTATTGCAACCTTCTTGATCTATGAGGTTTTGGGATGACAAGGTTTACACCAGACTTCTTATCAATATTAAATCATTGACCTCAAGAGGCTTCTTAGAGTACCATTGTTTTCCTAAAAAGAATAATCTTAAAACTATTTCAGCCCGGTCAGAGAAATAGGCAAACTCGACATCATTTTGGTATGCTTTTAAACCCGAAAAAGACTTCCATTCTAGGACTGCTTTTTAACCCTTTGCTTTGATACCATGTTGATTTTAGAGAGTCTTCTAAATTGATAATTCCTTTTGATGATACAATTATTTTAGACATTTATTCCATCCATAATTTCATCATTCAACGAATTATACAGAAGACACCAACAGTAAAATATTTTAGACAGTGAGATCATAAAGAGACATCCACACAAGAACACAAGAAATTTACCCTGGGAAAACCCTCATGGGGAAAAACCCAGCAACCCTTTCAGTAGAGAATTCTTCAATTCAACAGAGACACATCCAAGTCAACAACTAGGACAAACCTAGTCTAAGGCACATCCTCTTAGTCAAATCAATCTAGCCAATGGAAACACCCTATATTCTTGCCTCTTCACGACCTCAAAAGTCAACCTTCTTTCTAGCCTCATAGTAGACTATTTGTTGACCTCAGAAGGAACTTTTGTTTCCTCAGAATTTCGAATATATATGCCTCATAACAGATCCAAGCTACCTCTGAGTCATGGCTCTCACTACCATAGACTTTTGATTTTCATTGCGTTAAACTGTAGTATTTGTTGCCACATAATAGGCCCTTTGGTGGCCTCAGACCATCTGAAAATAACCTCAGAAGATGCAAGTTATAGATGTCACAAAAGCGAACTACACATTGCCACAGATGCGAGCTAATGACTACCACAGATGCGAGCTAATGATTGCCACAAATGCGAGCTACTAACTGCCTCAGACTGCCACAGATGTGAGCCACAGATTGCCTTAGAGTGGGCCAAAGTTACGTCAGAAGATGCGAGTCATATCTTCACTTGATGGAGGAATGAGTTAGCCCTTTATATATTTATTTCTTGGACCGAATGGGTGTGTCCCTTGTTGGAGTCAACATGGCTTTTTGAGAAGGCCAACTTGACTAGGAGGCCGATTTTACATTTTGGAGCCACAAAATTAATTTCAAAAATTCGAATTTCTTTCTTTTGAAAGTCCAAATGGGACTTGACACAAAAGTAATTTTCTTTCTACTCTAAGCAATTAAATATGCTTTACAAATTCAAAATGATGTAAACATACATTATGAAGTTTGACCATAGTTACAAAAATCTGTTAGAAAATCAGAAAGGCAGAAAGATTTCCTTGTCTTGACAATTACTTGTGAGATACTTAGATTCTTATTTAATTTCTTTATATTCTTCTTTTATCTTCTTCTCATCAAGCAATCATCAAAATAAAACATGAAGATCAAGGACACCAGTAATGGGCACTCAGCCAGGGCTAAAACCCCTATACAGGGGAAAATCTAGTCAAAATCTTCCACTAGTAAATTCAAATCAAACATGAGACAATCCAAGACCTTAGACCAGACCAAAAGACCTTCTTCCTCCACCAAGTTAACCTTTCAAGATGATGTATCAAACACTAGAAGTCAACCTTTGTCAAACTACTTCAACCTAGCTTCAAGTCCAAATTTTAGCCCCCAGCTTCAGAATTTCAGCCCTACTGCAGCCCTGCAACTTCAGCCCTCCAACTTCAGCCCTCCAACAGCTTCAAAATTCCGCATGTGTGAGTCAAAGGATAGAGAAAATGATCTTCAAACTTCTTCACTAGTGTTTCTTCTCCTTTGCTAGCGTTTTTCTCCTTCCGAGAATTCCGCACTCTCTTTTCTTCTCCAACAATTGCAGATCAAACTTCTTGTGAATGTGCTCCAATTGAGGTCGAGTTGTTGCCTTTACATAGTGGATTTTGCCTTCGAATGAGGCCGACTAGTCTAGGTTGAGGCCAACTTGGTGGAGGAGGCCTAAACGACTCATTTTACATAAAAATAAATTTCTTTCTTGATAAAGAATGCCCAAGAAGGGTCTATTACATGATGATATGGACAAGGACTCTTGACATAAACCATAGAAGCTGAGTCACAGGACACGTCCCTCAAGGTCTTGTGTCTCGTATTTCATGTGTCAGATAGGAAACGTGCCCTAAAAAGTGTCGAAAACTTTTTCCTTCATGTCCTCCAATCAAGACACGTGTTTTGGACAAGGTGAAAATGTGCCCTAACGTTTTTGGTTCTTAGGACACATGTCCCATGAAAAGTGACATTTAAAACCTACAACATGGTTTATTTTTGGGTTTTTTTGTCATTGTTCGCCACCGAAATCAAATTTGTTGTGCAGTGTGAGGAATTCCATCAGATTTGAACGCAATCTCACAACTTCACATCGACCTGGACCTGGAGATGCAGGAGACGAGCGTTTGCATGCTTTGCTGAGAGTTTGGAGCACTTAAATTTCATGTAAGTTGTGTTATAGCCTATGGAACTTAACTTAATTATACACGAGTGACCACGTATAGATGTGTGTTGAAATTAAAATCCCAGCGCAACGTCATGTGCTCATTGCTCACTACACCTTCGAGGTCTAAAGAGAGGGAAAACTTGATTAACTACCTTATGTGAAGTTTGAACATGATCAAACTTGCTTGAAGTTAATAACAAAAATTATAACATGAACAATGAACATTGAACTGTGAACATCATTGATGTAGTAAATTAATAAACTAACTAGTAAATTACTAAATAGTAAATAGTGTATACTAAATACTAAAAAGATATCATCATGATTCATATCTATATGGATTAAGCACTATATTTCAGTATAACCCCGAAAATAGGACACGAGGGACACGCTATATATATATAACGAGGGACACGCTATATATATATATATAGCGTGTCCCTCGTTATATATATATAGCGTGTCCCTCGTGTCCTATTTTCGGGGTTGTTTGTGTCTCATGTCGAATACTCGTATTTACGTGTCCTTTGTGTCTCATGTCCTCGTGTCATATGACTTGGCCTAGAAACCTACAATGGAGGCTTTGACCTATTAAACATTGACCCAAGCATGAAACCCGTGCTTTAATAAGTCAATTTTTTTATAATAAAATTTATTTTTCTTTTTTTTGACAAATACCTTACAATATGAATCAAATATAATTAAGACGACCGACACTAGTTACATTCTTCAACAAAATCAACACATGTTATCTTGCTAAAAGTGTTTTTCCAGCATTTGAAGTTGTTGTTACAGCCCCACTTCCAGCTAATGGAGAACTAAAAAAGCCTTAAAAAAATGAAGGGGGGCAACATCAGCGAGGGCATTCTTCCCTCTCCTTTATCCTCTTCTAGCTACCCTTGATGATTGTGTTAAAATTCCAATGCCAACCTAGATTTATTTTCTCTCAACAATTATTTATTCCCATAAATTTGTTTTATTACCAAAATAATTTATGAACTACTGAAAAATAAAATCATTGGTATTTCAATTTCCATAAATTAATATGCAGCATCACAACAACAAATGCACACCCATAACAATTCTCCTTCATTCAATAATCTCAAGAAAATCTGGGTTCGATCCACAGAGAAAAAACATAGAAAAATGCAATCACTAGAACCTGCAACTCGGCCCCACTGGGAATAATTCAACCAAAGGAATATTGGCCCTCCAGAAATCATCCCCTGAAGAAATTTGACCTGGAGAAGTCAGCCCACCTCTCACCAGTAATTCGGCCCTGAAAAAATCGACTTTTCCAATTTGCAACATCTTTCATGCTTCAATTATTCGGCCTCCTTCGATCTCCAAATCTCAGCCTCCTAGAAATACTCCTAAACCACCCTACACTCTTCCCCTTTCTCCTCAATCTAGATCAGCCTCTCGCTCTGGAGAAATAGCTCTCTCCCTCTTTGAGAAAATTGCTTTCTTAAAATGCAGTAGTTGCCTCTTGTCTTGTGTCTTCACCTCTTCCTTAGGCTTGTCTTTATAATCTTCGATAAGTCAAATCCCTAACCCTAACCTCCTAAATGATTGATGGTTGAGATTAGATTTCACCTCACTTGAGATCAACAGTTGAAATTAGAACTCAACTCACTTGATATCAACAGCTGAAATTAGATCTCACTTTAATTGAGATCATATCTAGGTCACTTTAAAAAAAAAAATTATCCTTGGTACTTTGGCTTAATAGTCAACAATAATTAATTGACTTTAATTATTGTAATTTTCCTAAGTTAAACTTAGGAAATAAGTCATAATCACTAACTCACCAAGCAAGCACCTAAAGAGACAATTAACCATCTCCTACATGCTATGACACCAAGATCATGTAGAAGGCCACCAAGATCATGTAGAAGGCCTTTCGAAGCTACCGCAAGCTTCAACAGATTGAACCATGCTTCTGTGAAATGAGGAAGAAAATGACCTGTAGTACGAAAAAACTTGAAAATTGGAAGACTAATCCACTTGTGTAGCACTTGGAATCCCTTCTAACACTGTACGATACCCCACGACTACACTCCAAAGCATCTCACAGCTTCATCTTGTCAAGTAAAATGAGCTCAAATGAAGGGAAAACATGTTTTTATGCACAGCCAGCCTCTTTTAAAGGGGACACAATGAGAGCACATGTTTGACATGTGTCTGACACATGCCCTCACCTATTGGTGTCCAACATGTAGGATATGGGACACAGGCCCTGTTTGAATGTATCATGTTACTTAGGTGGCTATGAACATTCGTCGTTAGGTCTTGGCTTCAATGTCGTAAAGACAAGCTAAATATCAATTAGTCCTCAACTCAGTTGATCTCATTCTATCCTAATCATGTGTAGTAAATATGAAAGGTAGAGCATTACTTGCAATAAAAGATAGTTCAATTGCTTTACTGCTCTTCTCTTTTATTCGTTACAGTTTACAACTATACTTTGTTTAGATGTCTTTTTCTCAGGAAATGTGTCAAGCACTCACTTGGTAGATGTACACTATATGCTAACTTGCTAAGTTGTTTTCAATCCCACTGACAGTTTTTGGCCACATAAGGGCATTAATACAATTTCATCTCCATCCATGATTATCAATAGGGTCTCACAAACTCTTCACATTATTGCGCAAAGAGTTGAAACTAATTTCAAACTCTCTAGTACTCTTTGAGCTTCCTCAAAATGTCATGCATCTAGGAGTTTAAGTGCATAAGCTATCTATATAAAGTCTTAACATTAAAATATGAAGGGAGACTTTTATCTGTAATTAATAGTGCATTTTCAGATTATACCACTATTATAACGAATTCAATAGTTTTGGAAGATCCAGAATGACAGATCATATAACTTTTGAAAATAAGATGCATATCAATCTTACCATGCTCTGGTGGGTTAACCAAAGATATGATATCACCATGTCGAACTTGTGTTTCAGGGGAATCCTTTTTCAGCTTTTCCCAGTTAAGATATGTTCCATTTGAGCTACACAATTACTCAAACAATCAGATGACAAATTGATTGGGATATGACATGCATTGCTAACCAATCCATAGAATTCAAGCAATTCTAGATGCTCCTTTACCTGGAATCTTTTAGGAAAACAAAATAACAAGTGCCAGTTGACTGCTCCGTGTTTTCAAGCACCACTTTTTTCCTATAGACTCTACAGTGCCTCCCACTGACATTTGGTGAGTCAAATTGGCAGCTGGTCTCTTTCACTGTGCGTCCAAGTACATGTTCATTCCCATGCATGAGAATGTGCATACCCTGAAGTGCAAAATACACATTTAGCAGATTTTAAAGATTATTAAAGCAAACAAGCATAAAACGGAAGTACCAAACTGTAGGATCTATAGCAAACTCTTCTAGTTTGAGTTAGCAATATGGATACAAATCCTATTTAGAGGTAAAAAGCAGAGTGTTTTTCATTAACCTATGAATTGTAGAGTCAACAAACAACTGTCTAACTTTCAACTTGTATGACCGTTGAACTAGAAATTTGAAATCCACCAGAATCTAAGGTAGTGCTTCTCCAAAGTACGGATTAATTTCTATGCTACAATGAAATACAAACTATGCTCGATCATTACCAACGACCAAAGTGTTTTAGGGAGCTTGAGGTTATGGCAGGAGCATTACATCAAAGAATCACATAAGGCTTGATCCTTCTGAATAATAAACATGTTAAATCAAGCATAGAGTACGAGATTATATATCTATGAGGTAGTGCAACATTTGGCCAACAGTGAAAATCATGTGTTACAGAGGTGTAGGCAGTCAATTACTCTTACAACCTCCTCAACTACATAGGGAAAGCTATAATGTACAAGAGGTACATCGTAGAGAAACAAGAAGGCAAAATACAATGCCAAAAACATTTGATACGAAAAAGTTTCAGGAAGTATGCCAATGTGCATTTTAAATATATTGGAAATTTGTGAAACAAATTCAATATTCAGCATCAATCCAATTTCAATATTAGAACACTTGTCATTCATATTTCAGTCTTAAAACCTACAACACCTGAATCTCACCACATAATTTCCAATTTCAATAGTTGCCTGAGGATTTCAACAAAAAAATTGACTCTCTGAGCCTCTAGCAAAATAATTTTTTCATGTTTCAAATATGTTGTTGATAGTTTGATAGCACTAATGCATTATTGATCACTGCTACATTTCAGTGTCCTCATTGAAGCAGTATATAAAATTTCACATAATTTCAAAAATCTTTTGCATACATTGTACTTATGTTATACATCTTCAAAAACCCAACTTGGATACAATTCAGTGAACAATCTTTTGCAATGAGGCCCTGCAGTGCAGCCTGAGGCAATTATCTAGTAGCATATCTTGAATAGACAAGTTAAGAGTTGTTTTTCCTATCATATAAAGACTGAAAATATTCCAAGTGAAGCAGTAGCTAATGATGATTTGGAACATGTTTAGCATCCTAGTCATTGTGGTCTTCACACACACCAACTCTGAATGGTTGTCCTTCAAACATAACATCCCTGTACCCCACTTGGTAGTGTTACCCACCGAAGTTGGTGACCTTCAAAAGAAAACTTTTTCTCCCATTCTAATCAGATAGTTAAACTCAAAGGCACTCCACCTATGATCTAGTCAGTGCTTCATGACATCTAGCCTACTTATCAGATGAAGGTGGGTCATCCATTATAAGGTACATTGATCATGCTTATTATCAAGTGCTTTCATTTCATGTTTAAGAGCGTATTAGTATGAATCATAGGTTGAATTGAATAACTGACCACTTTTAGTTGTACTCTTGTTCCCATGCTTCACCTTGGTGGTTATCCCCTGATCCTAGTCCAGTATGACCTTCTTTGAGGCCTTTCTTTCCACAGTCCAGGAGGAGGATGAATAGTGTTGATTATCTAAGGGTAATCTTTTCTGATAATTATCTTTGATGATTATGATCTTTTCACATTCTTATTCATTAATTCCATCATTCAATAATTACACAGAAGGCATCAACCATATAGCAAATAAAGCAGTAGGATCATAAAGAGGCAACCACACAAAGAACACAAAGTGTTACCCTAAGAAAACCCACAACAGAAAAAAACCCAGCCAACTTTTCCTTAGAGAATCAATGCAACAAGAGATACAACAAAGTCAACTAACCAGCAAGACGACCAACCACCAAAGACCAAGTCAAACCTCCACAATTCTGTCCACAGAAGTTATAAAATCGGAAAGACGGAATGATTTTCTTTATGTTGATAATTACTTGTGATGTCTTTATATTCTTATTAACTTTCTTATGTTCTCTTTTATCTTTGTTCATCAATCAATTACCAAAACCAAAACACAAAGATTAAGGACACCAGATGTAGGCACTCAGCGAGGGCTAAAACCCCTATGTAGGGGAAAACCCAGTCAAGAACTCTTCCATCAGTAATTCAAGATGAGATAGACCACCTTAGACCTACAGACCTTCCTCCTCCACCAAGTCAGCCTTCCAATGAGAAACAGCGACCTTCAATAGTCTCTTCTTGTCCAGAAACAACAGCCCAACAACAACAAAGAAATTTAGGTCCCAACTTCACTAGCAGCTTTAGAATTTCGTCCCCAGCAATCCAGAACTTCGCATGTGTGAGATAAGAGAGAGAAATTTCGTCTTCTTTAGCAAGATGTTGGCCTTCTCCTTCTTTACTAGACATTTCCTCTTCTCTCCCTGAAATTCGCACTTTTTCTTAGCCCAGAAAATGCAAATCGAACTTGTTGAGTTAGTGCTTCAAATGAGGTCGAGTTGCTCCAATATATAGGCTTCTTGTGAAGTCGAATTCCCCTGTTTGAGGCAGACTTATCTTTCCTTGAGGCCAATTTGGTGGAGGAGGCCTAGAAGACCTAAAATACAATAAAATAAATTTCTTCTTTGACAAATAAACCCCAAGAAGGGTTCTTTACAATATGACATGGACAAGGTGTTAGTTTTAGTTTGTAGGTTTCTGTGGAGTGGTTTTTGAGAAATTGAATTCGGAAAATCCACAGTGTTCTTCATTGTTTTTGTCAACGTTTCGAAACGTCGACAAAAACAATGAAGAACAAGGTGTTAGTTTTTTGGTAGCATTGGATGTACTCTAGCCTTGCAAAATTGGTGGAGAGGCTAAGACACATGAATTCTAAACCCAAAAACCGTTTGGTGAAATTCCACCCGGATTGTATTTTATTAAAGTAATTAATATTTTTAATGGGGTTCCTAAGTCTAAACTTAGGAAAATTAAAGTATTAATGGGTATTAATCAAAATATGGGTGAGAATGTTCTAGAAAGCGCATCAAGCCGTTGATTAGAGACTTAATCTCGGTCTTTAAAGTCTCAATGAGAAAAGTATAAGAAGGAGGCTTTGGGTTCATTTAGAAAAACACATAGAGAGAACGAATTGATCTAGAGTTCAAAATTTTTGGGGCTAGGAAGCTGAGAAGTTCTAACTAAGTGATCATTCTGCAGCAGAGGGGTAGGGATAGTTCGGGAATACTGGGCAGAGAGGCGGGAAGCCACTAGTGGAGGCAGCGCAACACCTAGAAGGACTGACGTTGGGCCAATCTAGGCCCACGTAGGCTTGACATTGAACCAGGGAGAGCTAGCGCAGAGGAGAAGCTACCCTCATGCACAAATCCAAAATTTTGTCGGGGAGCTGCCGGAACAGCCAGGGAAGGTTGACGCAGAAGCTCTAGGAGGCAGAAGAGACAGCGCAGGGCTGACGCAGAGCCTTTGAGGCTGATGCAAGGTTATCTTAGAGATAATCGAGGTTAGCCAGTTCTGCTGCCGAATCAGCTGGAAACTATCGGATGAAGTGAGGTAATCTCACTCAGTTTTCCACCATTATATTTTTCTTTGTAACTGGATTACCTGGAGGGCATCCAGCATTGTATTCAGAACTACTGCTTAATAATATAAATCCCTCAGAGCTGCTGCACCAGTTTTCCCGCATTGGTTTTTTCCAGGGACTATTTTGTCCAAAAATAACGGTGTCCTATGTATCTTGTTCTTTGCTCAGTTTCTTGTTTCATGTAATCAAATTAAATTGGTGTAGGCTACAGAAGTAATTCACTTCAGTATTTTTTAGAAAATAACTTGATAATGTATATTAAAATCAAGTAGGAGAAGTAAATTCAATTTTGTTGCAGTAGGGGTTCCTTGAGTATATGAATTTTCACATGGTATCAGGGCATTGATTTTGAAACAGGACGAGCAGATCCAGTGCTGAGCACAGAGGCCAATAGCTGCATTTGGCAACAATTTGAATCCCCTTGAAGGGATTGTGCAGTCCTTGCCGAGAAAGCAGAGATTCTGAGGAAATCTCTCTCTAAGAGAGTCAACAGAGATACAATTTCCAGTTCGTGAGCTTGCAGACGCAGAGGGAGTTACGCAGAGCCTCAATGCAGTGCTTGAAGGGCGCATTTTCTACCAAGGCAAAAATCCGTTGAAAAAGAGTGAAGACACATAGAAGGGAAATTTTCTCCTCATAAGACTTTTCTCGCCAAAAGTTCGAATTTTTCACTTGCCAGACAGCAAACGAGTGTTGTGCATTGACTAGAGAAGTCAATTCCACAGTTTGGGTGAGATGGCATCACATGGGCTTAGAGATCAAGACAGGTTGGAAGGAGCTTCCAACTATATCATACAGAAGACAAAAATTTTAGTTGTTCTGGAGGAGTACGATCTCTAAGCTTACATCAAGAGTGTTGTGATTGTTCCCGTGGGAAATGATCAGAAAAGGAAGTACAAGGCTGAGCAGGCAAAGGCAAAGAGGTACATACTCGATGGAGTTCGATATCATGTGGTCTCATACTTGCAAGGCAAAGATACAGCTCGAGAAATGTGGGAAGCTTTGTCTTCACCATATGAAGGTTCTTCCGAACAGTGGAAGATGTACTTAGAACAAAAGTTGCAACAAACATTGATGCGGAAGGGAGAAGGGGTTAACTGTTATCTTCAGCGTCTTTAGGACACCAAAGACCAGCTTGATGTAGTGGGCTCTACTCCTCAGTCTACCGCAATGGCAAGGACATCCCCGAATGGAGTCTCAGATTAATGGAAAGTCTTCATCCAATGTATATTGGGCAAGGAAAGACTACCTTCATGGAGGAGATGTGAGCAGCCCTTCAACAGGAAGAATTGAGGGATCTGGTTAAGGTCAACCTCAATGGCAGCAGTGGGAGTGGCAAGAAGACCAAGGAGGAGGAGGAGAATGCAACTCTAGCATCAAAGGGACAGCATAAGCAGAGGTAGAAGAAGGACATTTCGAAGGTGAAATGTTTCAGATGTGGTGAGATGGGCCACTTTGCATCCCAATGTCCTTTGAAGCAAAAGGATAAGGATGAGAAATATGATCCTAAGGCTGCTCTAGCAAAAATTGACGAAGATGAGTTTGCCATGAGTGCCCACACATCTTCAGAAGGGAAATGGGGCAATATAGAATTGTAGTCGGGAGGACTATATGTGGGCAGGATCCTTGAGGAACCCACCTCTTGAATCAATTCCTTGATACAGGAGCCCGAGATTCAGTGGTAGCGAGCTGGACTTTGTGTCAAATGATGTAGTGGGTTGGTTGGAGAGACAAAAGCAATAGCCTGAGACCAGAGATTGATCAGCATAGAGCAAGGTTGGCAATAGTGCAGATGGCACAATGCAGAAGTCAGCAGCAACACAGAAGATTCAGAGGGCCAGAGACTAGTAGCAGTCAGATTCCAACATTCACATGGTATTATGTTGAACACAGTTAGTTCAGTAATTTTGGGTGTTTTTCGGTTGCTTCTCTCAACAACTGAGTTGCAGTACGAATGTAGTGTTAGCAGTGGCAATGCTAGCAACATAGCAGATGTAGTGTTTGAGAGGGAGTTGTAGTACAGATGCAGCAGTGGCAGTGGCATTGTCATGGGCAGTAGTACAGTAGTAGCAGTAGCACAATGTTGATGGCAACAAAAATGCAAAAAGGAAATGCTTCAAAGACAGAGCAGCATGCTACAATGCTCCTCCAAGACTCCTCACTGCTGCTCCAAAACAAGCTCAAGAACTGCTCACTAACTCTCAAAGAAGACTCTCACTCAAATGCATAAGATTGCTGTGAGAGAATGAGAGCACTTGAGTGTGTTAAATAGGGTTTGGGAGGGGGAAATGGACCCCAAAAGACAATTTGCAAATTCATATAACTGCTTGGAGTCCAAACCAACCAAAAAACACATTAAAAATCCCTTAAAAACTTATTAAAATCGTTGTTTTTACGTGTGACTGGGCGTTTCTTGTGACTCGGCCGAGTCATAACGGAAACAGCCAT
The DNA here is from genome assembly GCA_000404065.3 of Pinus taeda. Classification (NCBI taxonomy): domain Eukaryota; kingdom Viridiplantae; phylum Streptophyta; class Pinopsida; order Pinales; family Pinaceae; genus Pinus; species Pinus taeda. The sequence goes on along the minus strand of APFE030935066.1, from coordinate 50,055 downwards.
TTTGGCCGAGTCATTGAATGACTCGGCCGAGTCATGGCTGACTCGGCCGAACGAACCGTTTCATTGGCCGTTTCGTTTGGGAGGGTAATGGCTCGGATCAACCCGACCGTTTCACTAATGACTCGGTCGAATTTTAAAACAATGATTATACTATTATATTATTATTACAAAGAAATTCAAGTCACTCAATCATGGCTCTCAATAATGTTCTCTTACGCTCTCATTATTGGCATGGCATATTCCTCTTACACTCATTAAAGCATGTCATCAAATAATCTCTTACACTTAATAAAAGCATCTCATAAAAGATTCCTCTTACACACTCTTTAACATTGTTTTAAAATTCCGCCGAGTCATTAGTGAAACGGTCGGGTTGATCCGAGCCATTACCCTCCCAAACGAAACGGCCAATGAAACGGTTCGTTCGGCCGAGTCAGCCATGACTCGGCCGAGTCAATGAATGACTCGACCGAGCCATGGCTGACTCGGCCGAAACGGCCGTTTCTGTTATGACTCGGCCGAGTCACAAGAAACACCCAGTCACACGTAAAAACAGCGATTTTAATAAGTTTTTAAAGGATTTTTAATGTGTTTTTTGGTTGGTTTGGACTCCAAGCAGTTATATGAATTTGCAAATTGTCTTTTGGGGTCCATTTCCCCCTCCCAAACCCTATTTAACACACTCAAGTGCTCTCATTCTCTCACAGCAATCTTATGCATTTGAGTGAGAGTCTTCTTTGAGAGTTAGTGAGCAGTTCTTGAGCTTGTTTTGGAGCAGCAATGAGGAGTCTTGGAGGAGCATTGTAACTGGAGTGAGGAGCTTCTTGGGCAGCCATTTGGAGCAGCATTGAGGAGCTTATTCTTGGAGCAAGCTTGAGGAGGCAGTTTGTGCCTGGAGGTATTTTTTTCCACCTCTATAAATCTGTTTTTGCTTAGTAAATTTTAGGTGCATATCTAGAAAGCTTAGAGAGTGTTTTTTGTCAAATAAATGAACATTGAATCAAGGTTTTTTTTTTTTCATTTTCAGATTGTTTGCTTTCATTTCCTATTCAAAAAATGGCACCTAAAGCAAGAGATCCTGCTTGGGCATATGTTGAAATGGTTGATAGTCAAATGCAATGCAAATTTTGCCATAGGAAAATTAAGGAAGGTCCAGGGGGCATTAATAGGTTGAAGCAACACTTGGCAGGGATTAGAGGCCAAATTACCCCATGTACCTCACCAGAAATTGGGGAGATTAGGAAGAATTTGTTGGCCAGCATTGAGAAATTTAAAGAAGATAAGGCTAGGCAAAAAGACATACAAGCTGAAATTGGGAGGAAGAGGGAGATACAAAAAATGATGGCTGCCAACCCCCATTATGATTTTGAGGGTTCTTCCTCTATCCCTCAAACTGATGCATCCAATCCTTTCCGATATGTTCCTCCCTCTTTTGGTTCTGTTCAAGATAAGGGAAAGGGTAGAATGAAAAAGGGTGATGTGACTATCAAAAGTTATTTCACTCCCTCCTCTCCATCAGATGCACATGGTCCTGAAGTTAGTAAAACTCAAATGCAGCCCACTTTATATGACCATTGGAAGAAAGAATTGAGGGAGACTGCTTGTGAGTACATGGCTAGATGGCGGTATGATGTTGATATCCCCTTTAATGCTGCTCGTTCACCATATTATGAGCCCATCTTTGATGCCATACATGTTGCTGGAAAAGGTTTCAAAGGCCCTACTATGCATGAGCTAAGGGGGTTTCGTTTGCAGAAAGAAATTCAATCCATTAATGAGTATTTGCAAGAGTTC